>CM059440.1:3864265-4127568 GCA_030390025.1 Squalus acanthias
TTACAATAAAGTAGTGTTGTTCTGACTCGTCAGCAATGCCATAATGATACTAAACTTCGTCAAATGGTGTTTGACGTAATAAAGACTCACTATGCACTTGAACATAAAGCAAGGCTTTAATCAACTTGTAACAAAACATGGAGGTCTAGTTAGCAGTCACTAGCTTCCTGTTTCCAGATTGTCTCTGCCCAAGGTGGGCCCATGCCTGAGTATTTATACTCCCTGGACGGCACCCCAGCTGGCCACCCAGTAGTACTTCCTGAGTTGTTACTTGCGATTTATGACATTCTTCCTCCCTAAAAGGTTTGGAAGTCCAGTCTTCCTTTAACGGACTAGGCGGACCAGAAATAGCCGCAGACGTTTAGCTCTCTGCTTGTGACTGGAAGGCACGTCTCCCCGGACCGTGTCCTGGTCCCTGGGTCGCTTGGCCCGTACCGGTAAGTCAGTAGAGTCCGCGTCATCTGGATCATCCTGTGGAGGACTGGGAATATCATGACGCCGGGTGCGGGTCCCCACAGGTGCTGAGCTGGCCTCATCCCGGGTCGTGGCTGGAGATTGTCCGGCGTCCTGGTTTCGGGTGGCCATCCTACGGGGAGTGTCCAGCTCCCTGAGTTGATCCGGTAGCGTTGCCGGCAGATCCCCCGATGTCCCAGGCGGGGCGTCATTTTCATAGGGGTGCGGAGTGTTGATATCATTGTCGGGGGATCCTTCATCATTCGGGCCCGTGTGACCAGTTGGGCAGGGAGCCAGATCTCGGAGCGAGACGGTGGTCTCCCGGCCATCAGGGTACCGTACGTGCGCATACGTGGGGTTTACCTCCGTTAACTCCACCTCGTCAACGAGAGGGTCGTTTTTGGCAGACCGGACGAACCTCCGGAGTAGTACCGGGCCTGGAGCTACCAACCATGACGGTAGAGACGTCCCATGTGTAGAGCGACGCCGGAATTTGAAGAATCGCTCATGAGGCGTGACATTAGTAGATGTGGAGAGAAGAGACCTGATAGAGTGTAACGCATCGGGGAGCACCGTTTCCCACTGCTGGTCCGGCAGGTTGCGTGACCTTAGTGCCAGATGGACAGCGTTCCAGATGATGGCATTGTATCGTTCAACCTGTCCGTTACCGATTGGGTGATATGGTGTCGTCCTACTTGAGGCGATTCCCCGTTGGGAGAGATAACTTTTAAGTTCACTCGACATAAAGGAGGGACCCCGATCAGTGTGGATAAAATTGGCCGTCCCGCAAAGGGAAAAGACCTGATCGAGGCATTTAATTACCGTAGAGGTAAGCATATTAGGGCAGGGGAAGGCGAAGGGAAAGCGTGAATACTCGTCCACCATCGTAAGTAGGTAGGTGTTCCTTGTCGACGAAGGCAATGGCCCTTTAAAGTCTATGCTGAGCCTCTGCATAGGCTGCATTGCATGTATGAGTAAGCCATCTGATGGGCGAAAGAATTGTGGTTTCAATTCTGCACAAATCCTACAGGAGGAGCATGTTTTCTTTACGTCCTCGGTTGAAAATGGTAGATTTTTGGAGCGCACAAAGTGCAACATGCGGGTCACACCAGGATGGCATAAGTCCATATGCAAATCCGCCAGAGTCGACGTTGACATTGAGGAGCAAAATGCCCGTGTGAAGGTATCTGGGGCCACGTTCTGTTTGCCGGGTCGGTAACAGATAGTATATCCAAAGGCAGCCAGCTCCATCCTCCAGAGTTGAATTTTATTATTTTTGATTTTCGTGCGCCTCCGGTTATCCAACATGAAGGCCACAGAGCGCTGGTCAGTTATAAGCGTAAAATGACGCAGAGCAAGAAAATGACCCCATTGGCGTACAGCCTCGATGATGGCCGTAGCCTCCTTCTCGACGGGGGGGTAATGGAGCTCGCTACCCTGCAAGGTTCTGGATAAGAATGCCACGGGTCGGCCACCTTGATTCAAGGTAGCGGAGATCGCCACCTCCGATGCATCGCATTCGACCACAAAAGGAAGATTTTCGTCAATGGAGTGAAGCGTGGCTTTCTCCAGCTGTCGTTTGAGGAGGTTGAAGGCAGAAATAGCCGTAGCTTCCAATGGAAAAGACTTCGCATGGAGCAGGGGCTGTATTTTATCGGAGAAGTGTGGTATCCATTTTGCGTAATAAGCAAACATGCCAAGTGCCCGACGAAGAGAGCCGAGGTTCGTCGGGGGAGGGAGCTCCTGAAGTGGACGAAGTCGCTCTGGGTCCGGTTTAATAACACCGTTGCCCACCCAGTAGCCAAGAATGTTCACCGATGGCACCGACTTCACCGATTTGGATTCGTTTAACGTTAAGTGGCGACGGCGGAGTACGTCAAAAAATCTCTGAAGATTGGCGTCATGCTCCTTTTGATCATGCCCGGCAATAGTGATATTGTCTAAATACGGAAAGGTATCCGTCAAGTTCTCTTGCCGGACTAGGCCATCCATGGCCCGTTGGAAGACGGCCACCCCATTGGTGACCCCGAATGGAAGGCGGCGAAACTGGAAAAGCCGACCATTGGCCTCAAAGGCCGTATACTTCTTGTCGGAGTCTTGCAGTGGCACCTGATGGTACGCGCTTTTTAAATCGAAGGTCGAGAATACCTTGTATTTGGCAAGGTTGTTGACCATGTCATCTATGCGTGGCAGCGGGTAGGCATCCAGATCGGTATATAGATTAATAGTCTGCGAATAATCGATACACAGACGTTTATGTTGTTTTAAGGGATTCCTCACGATGACGACCTGAGCCCGCCAGGGAGATGAACATGGCTCGATAATACCGTCGACTAAAAGGCGAGAGATTTCCGCCTCAATAAACGCTCGATCGTCTTGGCTAAAGCGCCGCGATTTGGTGGCTATGGGTTTACAGCGGGGGGGAAGATTGGCAAACAGGGAGGGTTCACCGAGTAAGGCCGCCGAGAGTGCACAAAACGGCACCTTAGAAATGGTAAGCTCCAGCCTTGACCCTCCAAACTCAAAAGTGATCATCTTGTGCTGCTTCTGGAAGTCCTGTCCCAGAAGCACATCGCTGCATAAGTTTGCGAGTACTCCGAGCCGGGTGGAGAGATACGTGCGGCCGTTGAGGATGAGGTTGACCAGACAGAAGCCAGAAGAATTGGTGGTCACAGTCGTCAGAGCCATTGCAATCTCCCTGTCCGAGGGATAAATGTGCAGTTTTAACCTGTTGACAGCCCGCTTACTAATGAAGCTGTCAGAGCTGCAGGAGTCGATTAGCGCGCTTAGAGTGTGCCCATTTACTGAAACCTTCGTGGCTGCATGGGACAAACTTTGGGGAAAAACAGCCGTGATGGGAGGAGGGGCAATTTTCCCTTCGGCAACTGTAGCCTTAACAGTAGTTCTTGGGGGAGGAGCAGCTCCATAGATAGCAGCTGTGAAGCTAACAGGAGCTCTCGACCGGTATACTTTAGAGGAGCGGCCTTTCTTGTTAGCAAGGGCCCGTGACTGGCATACCTTGGAAAAGTGTCCTTTCTTGCTGCAATGATTGCAGGTCACATTACGAGCCGGGCAAAATTTTCTGTGATGGCACGCCCCTCCACAAAAGAAACACTTTCTTCCTGATTGCCAGGATGCTGCTAGGGCGGGGTCATCATCAGCGAAGGCCTCTAGGGTAGGGTCGTCGTCTGTTAGAGTAGAGTCAACATCAGTGGGGGCATCCGCCCGAGACCTACCGAAAGACTCATTAAAGGAGATAGCCGCCGCCCGTGCACGTGGTGGGAGATAAGTGTCTGCATTTTTCTTGGCCAAGTCCAAGGAACACGCCTGGTCATAAGCAGCCCGTAAATTGAGGGTTTATTTTCCAGCAGGCGCTGACGTATAAAAGGGGACGCGATTCCATTGATAAAGGAATCGCGGATTAGTTCCTCTTGATACTGTTCAGCTGAAACTGCTTTAAGGTTACAATCCTTGCTGAGCCTGCGAAGTTTCTGGAGAAATTCATCGAGTGATTCCCCAGGCTGCTGCCGAGTTGTGGCCAGTAGGTGTCGAGCAAAGATTTCATTTGGGGACTTGACATATAGCTGCTGTAAGATTTCGATAGCAGTGTCATAGTCTATACAGTCCTCAATATAATCATACACATGAGGAGACACGTAGTTGATAAGCATTCGTAACTTATTAGGGACATCCGCCCCACATTCTTCAAGAAAGTTGCTAAAGGTACGAAACCAATGCTTCCATACCTTTGCTGCCGCAGGTGCATTCGGGTCCAGGTCGAGACGAGCGGGTCTAAGGACTTTTTCCATGATGGATCAGTTTCTTGCCCAAGTTCCCTTCTGTGGTTTGAGTTGCAGCTGGTTGTTCCGAATCACCCAAAGCGTGGAGACGATATCAAGTTGATTAAATTGACGTAATAAAGACTCACTACGCACTTGAACATAAAGCAAGGCTTTAATCAACTTGTAACAAAACATGGAGGTCTAGTTAGCAGTCACTAGCTTCCTGTTTCCAGATTGTCTCTGCCCAAGGTGGGCCCATGCCTGAGTATTTATACTCCCTGGACGGCACCCCAGCTGGCCACCCAGTAGTACTTCCTGAGTTGTTACTTGCGATTTATGACAGTGTTGATCATACCTCCAGTACACTTTAGTACTCCACTTCTCTTTGTGTTTTGACTCCAGTTGGACTTTGACATAATGGAACAAGCTGTATTACTGTTGAATTATGAATAGCTGAGAGAGAATAATTAATCTGTAATTTAATCATCATGGCAAAGGTTGAGTGGTTTATCTAAACCCTAACATTGATTTGTGGAATTCTCTGGCAAAAACATTTCAATCTTAGAAAATTGGGAAAAGTACTGGAGAGAGGGGCTGTGGAAAAATACGGAGATTCTAATAACAGGCACATGACGTCACTTAAACTCCATCAGTTAATGCGCCAGCTTTTTCAGTCCTAGTTATTGAGAATTCTGTATTAAATTTCTCATTGCAGCTGTAATCTAACCAACTGTGATTTAAGAAAACTCACATTCTGAGCCATGTGTCTCAGTCCATTAGGATTCCAAACTAGTGGATTTCCATTTATGTGGCACTCGGCTGTGTCTCAAAGTACTCAAAGCGGCCCAAGAAGGCGGCTCACCACCACCACCTTCTCGAGGGCAGTTAGGGATGGCCAATAAATGCTGGCCTGGCCAGCGACGCCCACATCCCAGGAACAAATAAAAAAAAATCTTCGCAATCAATGGCATCACTTTTTGAGCAGCAATGTAGATAAATGCAGCAGCTTTTGCTCGCAGCAAGGTCCCATCAACAGAAATGACATGAAGGACCAATGAACCTGTTTTTGGCGGTGGTGCTTTGAAGGAAAAATATTGATGGGACATCATGAGAATCCCTAACTCCTTTGTGATCGTGCCTTCAGATCTTTAATATTCACCAGAGCAGCCAGGCAGGGTTTCACATCTCATCTGAAGGACATTTTTTTCAGTCTGTCTTGAAATGCCAACCAAACAGTTGAAAATATACATTTGTAAAGGACGCTCTTAAATTGATGTGCTCCTGGCAGCAGGCTTTCTGTAATCCCGCTGCCACTGCTGTGTACAGGAGGCGAGCTTCACTTCTCTGACAGCATTCCAGCTCTGCCTTCTCGTGGATCCCAACAGAAGAAGCATGGGAAACATGGGCCTCTCTCAACAGAGACCAGCAGAGAACAGGTGCAGAAAAAGCCTTGACTGGTGGCGGGAACTCGTGGGTCTCCACTTGAGGATCACTCTTGATGACGAGCCACGGCACAAGTTGTGCAGTTTAATTTCTTCGATGAGTCCATAAAAATTCCAGGGTCCTGGATGGCTTTAAAAAAATGTTTTCAGCTTATTTCAATCTAATATTACAATAATAAAGCTACTGAACTGTCAGGAATAGCTCTATTGCTTTAATATTTTAGCACTATACAACCAAGATAAACTCCAAGCAGTTTTAAATAAATGTTTATTTAATGCCTCAACACATCCTGAAAACGTCTCCCATGTGCTTCACGCATTTAATTATTTTTGTAGTGCAATGATTGTTGATTTGGCAAATGTGACGCCATTCTGCACTGGCAATGTCCCACAAGCAGAAATGAGATGAGTGCCCAGTTAATCTGTTTTATTAGTGGTATTGGTTGAGAGAGAAATATAGGTCTTTGGTGGCATGGAAACTAAACGTCCACCTGAGCAGGAAAAAGGAGAAAGAAATCTCTGGGTGGAATCTGAAGGCACAGTCAGAGAGAGCGGTTTCTGAACACGGGAGAGGAGGTGGCAAATGATTGAAAGGAGGACCTCTGATGGTTGAGCAGAGGCAGTAAGGAATGGATAGTATTCTGGTGTCAGAGAGATGGAGGTGGGGGGTGTGCGAGATATATGACTGGAGAATATCACTCCGGATGGAGTGAGGCCAGGGAGGGATTTCGAAGTGAAGTTGTGGGCGTAGAGAGCCAGTGGGGCTTGGTAGGGATGGGTAGGTGGGACTTTGTGCAGGAGAGGGTATGGACCATAGAGTTATGAATAAGTTACAGTATGTGCCAAGCTTGGGGGGCTGATGAGAAGAATATTGGAGAAGTCAATTCTTGAAGTGATAAAACTGTGAATTAGGTTTTTGAAGGTAATGAGGAACAGGCAGTATTCCCGAGGTGTATGAAAGTGGTCTTGGCAATGGATCCGGTGTTGGTAGAAAGCTAAACATAGCTTGAACAGGGTGCCAAGGTGGCGCATCTCCAGAATTGGCCAATCAGAGAGGCTGATGGAGTTGAGGCCAGAGGTTGGTAGGTGCTGGTTGGAGCCAAAGAGAGTGGCTTCAGTTTGCCAGTGTTGAGATGGAGGAGATTTCATCTCATCCAGGACTTTGTTGTGCAGGTAGTCAGGAAGTGTAGCACCAATCTTGGAGTTAACAGTGGCGGCGGGGAGGTATAGTCGGGTGGCATACCAGGAGCGAGCATGCGAGGAGAAACCAGTAAAGGAGATGCAGTGACGGCAGGGGACAGTAGAGATGCGAGAGAGCATTGCCATGGAGACCAATCTGTGATTGAACTGTTGTCACTTTTCAGTTCACCTTCAACAACAGCTTTCATTTCTAGAAAACAACCCCAAAATGTTTTACGCTGGCTGAGTGAGGGAATAGAGGGAGAAAGGAGGAAAAAAAATAAGAGAACGGATGGCAAGTCATGGAGGCAAAGATTAGGACTGTCGGGTTTTGAGAAGGTTTTTAAAGCTGGAGAGGTGAAGGGGTTTTGGGAAGGAGATCCAGGGAGTGGGGTCGAGGTCCGAGAAGGCTTTATCACCAATGTTGGGGCAAATAGACGAGGGTGTGTATAAAAGGTCAGAGTCAGAGGACATGAGAGGGGTTGTAAGGCTAGAGGAGCTTGCAAAGATTGAGTGGGCCAATGCCATTGAGGGATTTAAAGATGCATGTGATACTTTGGATGACTGGGTGTCAGTGTAAGTCAATGAGGACAGGGGAGATGGGCGAGTGTGACAATGCTGGACAGGATACAGGCGGCCTGCGTTTCAGGCCCATTGCAGTGTATGGGGGAGGCGAAGGATGTGGCCATCGAAGAGGACATCAGAGGAATCAAGTCCAGAGGTGAGGCGGGCATGGTTTCAGTGGTGGGCAGTGAAGTGGAGGTGGAATAAGCAGCCGGTGATGACTGGGATGTGGGGTTTGTAGCTCGGCTCATGTTTGGACATGCGCCAAGGTTTCACATGCTCTGGTTCAGTCCGAGGGAGTGGAGATGATGGCGTCAGTGGCGGAAGCTGAAACCGGTGGCTTCTTCCAACTACCAAAGTGTTTGAGGGGGGTGGTGGGGGGGATAAGAGTGTGTTCAGCTGTCGGAAGTTGACAAATAAGAGCCAGTCTCTAGTTAGCCTGCTATAGAAATAGCTGAATAAATGTAGTGGCAGTGGGGTGCAACAAATGCTATAATCTGGACTAGAGAACTTTCAGCAACCAAAGGTAACCATAGAAACTTAGTTTGTTCAAAAGACACTGCTGGAATCGTTTGGAAGTTCCCTGTTGTTTTTAATTGAACAAGAAAATGAGACATGAGGGTAATAATAATCGATCAAAATCACAGTAAAGTATATGTTTTAATGGAATGCACCAACAAATTACAGTTGTAGGATTTTAAATAATGGGTTCATTATTAATCCTTTACAGTATGCTTCAGATCACTGACCTTTCACCTCTAGGACAGGGTTTGAATTGGCGCAGACTGATGGGGGGGGTCAAAGTCTCTGCTCTCGCTGTAAGAGACAAGTGCTACATGTTGTTAAAGTACTATTTTCCACGGCAGTTGTTTCACTGTAATTGGACCTTGTCCCTTGCCGTCCGAAAGCTCTGCATTTTACACCATCTGTCCTTACAGACCTAGTGTGACCTGGAGTGAACAATTACCCCAGTTGACCCAGAGGCAGCAATTGGTCAAGTTCTAGTGAACGCTGTACAAGAAGTTACATGGACAAGTCCTCGGTAGACCCAATCTCCTCCCACAAATCCGAGCTCTTACGGGTTAACGTAACTCCAGTCTTCATTTACATGAAAGCTTCAGAATTTAGATTATGCAATATTAGAGCAGTGCAATAATCAAACATAAATGCTCTTTGCAATGTTTACAAGGAATTAATTACCCTATTGAATGCAGTAGATGAAGCAGTGATGATAATCAGTTTAGTAGCACAAAGGTTCGAGATGATTCGTACACATGGAGGCTCTTTTGCCCTTTATTGCAGTCCTTTCCTGAGGTGAGCGATCTTTTACAGAATGCATCAGTCATTCAAACTGGAAAACCATATTTCTTTTAAACTATATTTTCTTTTTAGCTTACCAGATATCAAATCAAATGCCCATTGAGACAGCGGACAAAGACAGAGCTGATCCAATTAAAACTCTTTGTTTAATGGAGGAACCAAAACTTCTGATTGTGTTGTAATCTGGCTTGGAGTTCCTAGAATGTGAATAGTTATGGATTTCCCTGTATCTCCAGTTCCCTTTTTGCCTGCCTGTTTCCATGTTGCGATATTGAGCTGAGTGTCCATGTTACATTGATTGAAGAACATTACAAGATTCTGGGTGGATCTTTTTTATTCATTCATGGGATATGGGCGTCGCTGGCAAGGCCAGCATTTATTGCCCATCCCTAATCGCTCTTGAGAAGGTGGTGGTGAGCCACCTTCTTGAACCGCTGCAGTCCGTGTGTCGAAGGTGCTCCCACAGTGCTGTTAGGGAGGGAGTTCCAGGATTTTGACCCAGCGACGATGAAGGATCGGCGATATACTTCCAAGTCAGGATGGTGTGTGACTTGGAGGGGAACTTGGAGGTGGTGGTGTTCCCATGCGCCTGCTGCCCTTGTCCTTCTAGGTGGAAGAGGTCGTGGGTTTGGGAGATCTTGATCTACTGCGATCTTGAACTTTTTTTTTTAATCTCGTAACATTTTAAGTGTTGTGTACATCCAGTATTGTGCTGTTCGTTACTTTCTGTATTCATTTGCTTTTGATTATATTCTTTTAAATAAATTCAAATAAATTCGCCCTGTAGCACGCTACCCCATTCATGTCACACACAATGTTGCAAGTTTTCGATTATGGGAGACGCAGATCTGATTATGGAAACTGTCTTTTGCTGTGAACACAAATAAATAGAGTTGAGAGTGAGCCAGAATTTCAACAGTAATATTGTCTCATCTTTACACCATTCCTGTAAAATCTGGTTGCAGCTCCACTTAAAATGTTAATATATTGGTGGCATATGTAAAAGTGAGAAAATAGCTTAGCAAGGAGGAGGGAGGACACTGCACACCAGCTGCGTCTTAAGCAGAAGTGTTTCCATGGGAAAAAAAAGGAGGGAGGGGCGATGGAACTCTCTTGGTAAACAGCTCACAATAAATGTAGACCTCAATCATTAGCAAGTTATCACAGCTGCCTTTAAATTGCATAATTTATTTCCACCCGCATCATATTTGGATATTCAGATCTGGCTTCTACTTTCCAGAGAGAAATGGTCTTCTCTACCAGCAACCTGTTTATTGTATGTTTTGGATACAGAATGAAGTACGTTCTAATTTCTATCTAAGCAGAGTTTCCATATTGACCGTGCAGAAAAAGTTGGGTCTTCCTTTGGGTTTTTGAACTGCCGCAGTTGTGAGTTACGAAAGGAAAGCAGTTTCTCGGCTTGTGTTTGCAATCTGGGTTCCTACATTGTGCAGTCGTGTGTAGGGGAGTTGTGCTGTTTACCTGCCCACGAGCTAAATGGCCAACTGATAGTGGAACCGCCCAGCATAATCTTTGCATTATTACTGGACGCCGCAACAGGCCCTTGATGCATCTAGTTCTGGACGACTGGCATAAGGCAAGCGGGCTGCTCATACAATGGGAGCTGGATGTGAATCAACAACTTGAATTTATACAGTGCTTTTAACGTAAGGAATGTCCTTAATTAGATTTTTTTTTCCCTTTAACTGTTAAATAAATAAATAAAGACTTACATTTATACAGCGCCTTTCACAACCTCAGGACGTCCCAAAGCGCTTTACAGCCAATGAAGTACTTTTTGAAGTGTAGTCACTGTTGTAATGTAGGAAACGCGGCAGCTAATTTGCGCACAGCAAGCTCCCACAAACAGCAATGTGATAATGACCAGATAATCTGTTTTAGTGATGTTGATTGAGGGATAAATATTGGCCAGGACACCGGGGATAACTCCCCTGATCATCTTCGAAATAGTGCCATGGGATCTTTTACGCCCACCTGAGAGAGTAGACGGGGCCTCGGTTTAACATCTCATCCGAAAGACGGCACCTCCGACAGTGCAGCACTCCCTCAGCACTGCACTGGAGTGTCAGCCTAGATTTTTGTGCTCAAGTCTCTGGAGTGGGACTTGAACCCACAACCTTCTGACTCCGAGGTGAGAGTGCTGCCCACTGAGCCACTGGCTAACAGTACAGATGCCGATTGCAGGTGATACAAAACAATTTGCTCAGTATAAGTCTATGGTAGAAATTTCAACACACTGTCTAGATGTAGTTATTGTGTAATTGAAATCGGATTTGAAAGGCCTGGTAATAGGATCATCTTTCGCAATAGCCATGTGCACACGCGATTTTGAAACTCCATCTGTAGCTTTGTATTGAGCAAACCATTTCTGCATCTCCTGCAACGGGTCTCTGATTTAGTAATGAGGAAAAGGTCCTATTCAACTCGAGCTCCTATTGTGCAAGAAGCCTACTGACTGGCATTATGCAATTCATCAACAGCTAGGATAGGTCAAAGGCGTTTCCTGCCAGTGTCCCGTGCCTGAGTCCTTTGTGTGTACGCCCAGGCAATGTTCCTGCTAAGCTGCACGGCGGTCTGGAGATCCCGCGCAGGCCGCTCGCCGGCTTTTAAATGGAAGAACCGGTGCATGCGCGAAAATTTGAATGGACTGCGCAGCAAGTTAAAGGGACCGCGCACAAAAAAAATTTGCAGAGAACATTGCGCCCAGGCAATAAGTACCAGCATTTATTCAACCATAGGTTGCTCCACAACCAAGCCTAATCTTGACCTTGCCTGACACCCACTTTGCAGCAGGAGTGTCTGGACGAGGATGATGAGTGGAAGCGCTAGATGCTAGAGGTCGATGATCAGCCATGATCTTATTGAATGGCGGAGCAGGCTCGAGGGGCCATATGGCCTACTCCTGCTCTTACTACTTATGTTCTTATGCATTGTGGAGCTCCCAGCTGCTGCTCTGGCTCAGAGTGACTAACTCAGCACTGACTTATAAAACTTAGAAAATTCTAACAGGACTAGACAGACTAGATGCAGGAAGGATGTTCCCAATGGCGGGGGAGTCCAGAACCAGAGGTCACAGTCTAAGGATAAGGGGTAAGCCATTTAGGACTGAGATGAGGAGGAATTTCTTCACCCAGAGAGTGGTGAACATGTGGAATTCTCTACCACAGAAGGCAGTTGAGGCCAATTCATTAAATATATTCAAGAAGGAGTTAGATATATTTCTTAAGGCTAAAGGGACCAAGGGATATGGGGAGAAAGCAGGGATAGCGGACTGAATTTGGACGATCAGCCATGATCGCATTGAATGGCGGAGCAGGCTCGAGGGGCCGAATGGCCTACTCCTGCTCCTATCTTCTATGTTTCTATGACTTGGGGTCCGCGTTGGTCTGTGTGCTTCAACACCGCACAGTGCATTCACCCTCTCCACCTCTCGAGGAATTGCTTGGATATTTTCACTCGGCGGTAAGGAGGAAGCACCACGTTGGGGCTCTAGTGTTCAACATTAAATGCTAAAATGTAGCTTCATGTTGACGCCTTAAACTCCCGCACACGACACACACACTGATCTCGGCTGTATCACAGTGATGAGGTGCGTTGTGGCAGCCACGTGCTTCCTTCCAGGAAGGGAACATCACCGTTCTGATACATCCTAGCAGCTGACTTCAGAGTGGCAATCACGGACACCTGGAGCAGACCATCATCCGTCTCGTGTACAGGGAAATCAAAACATCAGACATTGGCCTCCGTAAACTTACACTAAACCAGGAAAAGCAACATCACAGTCAACAAATCGAATTTCACCACCAGTTTAATTAATTAAACCTCCCAGTTTTTCAATCAGCGCTGTTTTCCAGGTCAGTTTGAGACCTTCCTCCCCAGCTATTTCTTGATACTGTATTCATTGCATTACTGGGTGGACCTTTATAAAACGTTTGATTATCTTAATATTCTGGCACTGTCAGTTATGTGGGCAGTTTAATCCCTGGGCTTGGCTTCCGTCGAAGGTAATTAATTCAGTTTCATTGATGTGTGACGCACGTTTTTCCGGGTGAACGTACTGATTCGGGAGATAACCCAGCTTTTCATTTACAGTAACTGATGGATTTTAAAATATCCAGATATTTCTTTGACCGTAGTTAGAGGCATGTGTAACATCTCCGAATGAAGGCGGCAAGGGTTGAAGATCTGCTTCGCCCCCCTCCCCCCAAAAAATGGTTCTAGTTTTGTCCATTTCAGACCGAGCTTTCTGTGCCCATTCACATACCATGTGTTTAAAGACAGATAGCTTGAGGGTGAGGTGTCATTGTCACCATCCAGGTGTGATAATTGTCCACGGAATGCAAAGCCAACTACAACTGATACTGATACCTGGATCTTTGGATTGTGAGGCTGTAAAGGCCGCGTAGTCTGCAGGCAATCTACGTAAACAGCTCAAATCTGGGAAATGGATTTTTATCAAGCTTCAATTCATTCTTGTTGTATACAAACATCTTATGAGCAACGTGTCCATTGCAATCAATTTTGTGCAGCCAAATCCCTTTGTAATTGTTTGGGTTTAATTTAGAACCAACATTGGCCAAAGATTTAGCGCCCATATTGATTGATTGATGGGAGCTTGTTTATTTCCATTCATGACGAAGGCAGTGGAAATGCTTCCTTTATTGAAGTTTGTGCATCAGTGATGTGGCTTTCTGGATGATTTCTGCGAATGTTTTTGGTCCACCTCCTGTATTTAGGTCAATGTAACGGATCCAACTGCTTCCTCCTTTTTATCACCATCCGAGTCAAGCGGATATAAAAACAGGAAATTCTGGAAATACTCAGCAGGTCAGGCAGCATCCGTGGAGAGAGAAACAGAGTCAACGTTTCAGGTCGATGACCCTTCGTCAGAACTGGAAGAAGTTAGAGACGTAACAGGTTTTAAGCAGGTACAGATGGAGGGAGGAGGCTAGTTAAGCAGATGTTTGAAATAAGCCAGTTCCTTAAAATTCAGCGTGGGGGGGAAGAGAGATGCACACTCCTGATTTGATGGTGCAATTTCAGAACTGTTGCCTCAGGGCTTGAGATTAAATCCATATCATGGATTAAATTCTCCGATATTTTTTGGTAGTGGTGTTCTGTGTGAGATAAGATTTAGGTACTTGGAACTCATTGCCTTGTCACCAGGAACCCACAACACTGAGAATTGCCTCGAGGTGGGTTCAGTGTGTTCTTTTCTGGAATATCGCTGTGCGTTGTTTTCATAGAATCACACAGAACACAAGGTGACCATTCGGCCCATCATGTCTTTGAAAGTGCTGTCCAAATAATCCCACGCTTCGCTCTTCCCCCATAAGCCTTTTCAAGTATTATTCTTCTTCGGCAGTCCCTCGGAACCGAGGATGACTTGCTTCCACACTAGAAATGAGTTCTCAGGTGACTGATGAGTCCAATGCGGGACCTACAGTCTCTGTCACAGGTGGGGCAGACGGTGGTTGAAGGGGCAGGTGGGTGGAGTGCTTGGGTTGACGTGCGCTCCTTGTGCTGCTTGCGCTTGGCTTCCGCTTGCTCCCGGCGAAGAGACTCGAGGTGTTTGGCGCCTTCCCGGATGCTTCTCCTCCACTTTGTGCGGTCTTGGGCCAGGGATTCCCAGGTATAGGTTTTAAGCGGTATCAGTGTGTGTTTTATGGGCTATCTGTATTTCCTGTATTATTGCAGGTTATTTTATGGGGTATTCGCGGGTGTTTTAACAATGGTTCACCAAACTTAAGCAAGTTGTTTGGAGTCCTAGTTTTTTTCCCCCCTGATCTCCTCCCAGTTTTTGTCTGCTTAAAAAACCAAACCATGAAAACACCCCAAAAAAAGTGAGTTTTTAAATTGCCAACAAAAAAATATTAATGACCCTGAAGGAGAATTAGCCAGACCACAGTGGCTGAATCATTCTTTTTAAAAAAGAACTGAGACTTAAGATGATGCTGACCTGGAGTCTGAACAGTGGATCCATTTCAGTAACAATGCACGAAACCTGATCGGAAATCAGCCAACCAATGTTATAGCCAAAATAAACTGGGTGGATGAGGAAGTAAGTGATGACTGTGCTTTACATCCTCCTGTCGGTCACAGGACAGTTGTGAGAACTTTAATTAGGAAACAATTGTCAATGAGTTTCTGTGTACGTTGTAAACAGTTTGTCTTCTAGTTGTTTTGAGGTTAATTGTATCAGTTGTGTGTGCTAGGCCGTTGTAGCAGAGCCCGGTCTCCAATCGTCTTGGATCCCCTTGCCATTGGACCAAGACCTTGCTCTGTCGAGCCCGTGTGGTGGCTGGTGTGCAACGGCCACCCTACGTTAAAAGAATTCATGCACAGGCGTCTTCCACCCTTTAAGTCATCCTCGGTTCCGAGGGACTGCCTAAGAAGAAGAGAATTGTATCAATAAAGTTTTGTTCAAAGCTCTGCTGTCTAGTCCGAGCAGTAAGTGAACTCCCTGACGGCAAAATGCTCGGTTTATGCAGTTGAGTCACTTGCTGATTAGGGGAAGGTAAACACCTCCAGGAAAGAAATGTGTAAAAAGTACAAAGGTTTGAATATGGGTTGGGAAGTGGACCTTCGCAGTCTATTCATTGCGTAACACCAGGAACTGTGTGAAGAAAATCTGAAGGGCAGGGAAAGGAATACAGTGGCACAATGGGTGTGCTGTTCTTTTGATGTAATCAGGGTTTTCCAGTATTGCAAATGCTTGGACAGTCCAACTTGCGCTATAATTGTTGTGGCATTTATCACGCATTAGCCCCAGCCCATTGACACAGTGGAATTGCTATTATGCAAATTAAATGCAGGTGGGTCACAAGCTGGCACTGTAAATGATGTTGTGAATCCCACGTTACATAAAGCTCACATTGTTTGGCAGGATATCCATTCTAAGTTTATCGTTCTCGGAACTGTCTGGGAGCTTTTATCTCGGCTGTTGTAGGCTTGTGGTGACTCCTTTCAGACATCTGCCAATGTCTCTTTGGACTTCCAGTGGAGCCTTGCAACAGTGACCTGGTGATGACAGCTGATCGGATTTGCCTTCCTTGGGGAGGGTCCTGTGGCCTGGGTCCAGTCTAAGGCAGACTGGGAAAAGGGGAATTTAAACTGTAAATTTAAACAAGGCAGAGATTGATAGATTTTTGGATATTAAGGGAACCAAGGGATATGGGGATAGTGCAGGAAAGTGGAGTTGAGGTAGAAGATCAGCCATGATCTCATTGAATGGCGGAGCAGGCTCGAGGGGCCGAATGGCCGACTCCTGCTCCTAATTCTTGTGAGACCCCTCCACACTGATCTGAGGAGCTGGCCTGAGATATCTTGATCCACAAACTGGTTCATCTATTTTTTGTTTTTGCCTTTGTGTACCACCCAGATTCTGGCAGGTCAGGTACCACATTTAAGCAACAAGTTCACCCAGCTACCTAACCCAAATGGCAAATTTACAGCGGTGTTATAATCGGCCAGGCCCATGGGTATCGCCCGTTCTCCTTCCAGAATTTGTCATATTAGAAAATGGTTTCTAAATGAACACCTGTCTTTCAGGAATATTGACCAGGCTCTTCGATTTAAAAAAAAACAGGCCTTTTAGCTTCCCGAAGATTTTAAAATTTACACGTTGGAATTTAGGAGGGGTGATTTTGAACCATCCATCCATTAAACACCCCGCCCGGTTTTCCTTCAAGGGATCTGATGTCACTCTTTCTTTTTATCCCCCCCTGCCCCCCTCCCCCTCCCCAAGTTGAAAGTTCCACACGTGGATTTTCCAACCAGAATCTCTCACTTTTTTATGTACTGGAAAAGAATTCCCAGATTTTGGAAAACAGCCACTTGGAAGGTACTATCCGTGAAATATACTTGAACCAATTGCAAAATCTGTGTGTGTGTGTAATGTGTATGTATGTATATAAATATAAATATATATATATTTAAATTGTTAGACTCCCTCCCAAGCCTGTTACAAGGGAGACTACAGAAGGGCAACATTATATCAGAATCGACTGGATGCAGGAGTGTTAACTGCCTGTTAAACTCCCTCGGAACAATGACCGAGTTTCTAAAGAGGCTAAAATGTAGTCACAGTGCACGCCCCTTCGTTTCAATGTATCAGTGTTTTGCAACAGGCAAAAACAGGAGAGAATTCAAAGATGCAGATTGCATGAGTTGAATGGCCTGTGATTCTATGACTTGAAATGTAGAAAGACCCACAATTGAAAATAGATGAATTGGCACAGGAGCCAATGTGTCTGTACCCCTGGCCCTAAGCTCTGGAATCCCCTCCCTAGTCCTCTCCACCGCTCTACCTCTCTCTCCTCCTTTAAGACGCTCCTTTAAAACCTACACCTCTTGGAACAAACTTTTGGTCATCTGCCCTAATTTCTCCTTATGTGGCTCGGTTTTGTTTGATAATCGCTCCTGTGAAGCGCCTTGGGATGTTTTAGGACGTTAAAGGCGCTATATAAATACAAGTTGTTGATCTTGCGTTTCACTCTTCTTAAAAAAAAATAAGAGAAACAAAGCTGGAGGTTCCGACCCGCAGTCAGAAGAGCCGTTGAACTCTAACCTCACTGTGTGTACTTAACACCAATTCGACTTTATAGTCTTAAAGGGACCCTTACCAGTAGCACAGTGCAGTAACATAAAGAGGAAAAGCTGCAATTGCAGGAAATCTGAAATAAGAACAAAGTGCAGCAAATACTTGCCGTCTAGAAAGGGAAAAGGCAGGTTATGATGATTTGGGCATGTAGTCTTCACGGGGTATGGTAGCATTGTGGTTATGTTACTGGACTAGTAATCCAGATGCCTGGACTAATGACCCAGAGACATGAGTACAAATCCCACCACGGCAGCTGGGGAATTTAAATTCAGTTAATTAAATAAATCTGGAATAAAAAGCTAGAATCAGTAATGGTGATCATGTAACTATCGGATTGTCGTAAAAACCCATCTGGTTCACTAATGTCCTTTAGGGAAGGAAATCTGCCGTCCTTACCCGATCTGGCCTATATGTGACTCCAGACCCACAGCAATGTGGTTGACAGTCCATTAACAGTCACTTGGACAAGTGTGGATTAATTAAGGAAAGCCAGCACGGATTTGTTAAAGGCAAATCCTGTTTAACTAACTTGATTGAGTTTTTTGATGAGATAACAGAGAGGGTTGATGAGGGCAATGCGGTTGACGTATGTACATGGATTTCTAAAAGACGTTTGACAAAGTGCCACATAATAGGCTTGCCAGCAAAGTTGAAGCCCACGGAATAAAAGGGACAGTGGCAGCATGGATACGAAATTGGCAAAGTGACAGGAAACAGAGAGTAGTGGTGAACGGTTGTTTTTCGGATTGGAGGAAGGTATACAGTGGTGTTCCCCAGGGGTCGGTTCTTGGACCACTGCTTTTCTCAATGTATATTAATGACTTGGACTTGTGTGTACAGGGCACAATTTCAAAATTTGCAGATGACACAAAACTTGGAAGTATAGTGAACAGTGAGGAGGATAGTGACAGACTTCAGGAAGACATAGACAGGCTGGTGAAATGGGCGGACACGTGGCTGATGAAATTTAACACAGAAAAGTGTGAAGTGATACATTTTGGTAGAAAGAGTGAGGAGAGGCAATATAAACTAAAGGGTATAATTCTAAAGGGGGTGCATGAACAGAGAGACCTGGGAGTATATGTGCACTAATCGTTGAAGGTGGCAGGGCAGGTTGAGAAAGCGGTTAAAAAGCATACGGGATCCTGGGCTTCATAAATAGAGGCACAGAGTACAAAAGCAAGGAAGTTATGATGAACCTTTATAAATCAATGGTTCGGCCTCAACTGGAGTACTGTGTCCAATTCTGGGCACCGCACTTTAGGAAGGATGTGAAGGCCTTAGCGAGGGTGCAGAAAAGATTTACAAGAATGATTCCAGGGATGAGGGACATCTGTTACGTGGATAGACTGGAGAAGCTGAGGCCATTCTCCTTGGAGCAGAGAAGGTTGAGAGGAGATTTGATAGAGATGTTCAAAATCATGAGGGGTCTGGACAGAGTAGATAGAGAGAAACTGTTCCCATTGGCGGAAGGGTCGAGAACCAGAGGACACAGATTTAAGGTGATTGGCAAAAGAACCAAAGGCGACATGAGGGAAAACTGCCTGAAAGGGTGGTGGAGGCAGATTCAATCGTGGCTTTCAAAAGGGAATTGGATAAGTACCTGAAAGAGAGAAATTTGCAGGGCTACGGGGAAAGGGCGGGGGAGTGGGACTAGCTGAAGTGCTCTTGCAGAGAGCCGGCACGGGCTCGACGGGCCGAATGGCTTCCTACTGTGCTGTAACCGTTCTGATTCGATGACTCTGAAATGGCCTAGCAAGCCAGATGGGCAATAAATGCTGGCCTTGCCAGCGACACCCACATCCAATGAATTAAAAAAAATGAATACACGTGACTTTGAATGAGTCGGGTATTTGGGTGAGAAACATTAAAAACAAAGTTGGGTATACTGAAGACAGGATTGCTGCGTTGTTGTACTTTACCAGGATCCTCTGTTTCCTTGCCCATTATTGAAGAGCAGAGCAGTGCACTGCACGGCGTTCCGTTAGATTGAGATCCTGCCAAGGTTTGTCCTTATTTTCAGCTCCTGTGGGGAAATAAAACAAATGAGACTTTCTGACTTCAGGGTCCATTAAAAGGCGATTACTCCCGGGATGAATGGCCGGCCGCCTTTCATTCCACACTGAGGTCAGGAGCTCTGTGACCGATGCCCAGATCAAAGTGAGCAAGAGCCGCGCTTTGGGAAAAATGACGACAAAAGCAATAAGGGACATAATCTGAGCTGGAATGGAAGCTTCAAAGGAGTATTTTCATTTTGCCTTTGAACCGGCGCAGAATGTGTGAAGCTTTCCCAATCCGTTGGCGCGCCTTTGACTGATTTTAATTAAATAAAGATGCATTCACTTTGCAAACGTTACATGTAGGAAGTTAAGTTTCTTTTAAATATCCTTGCGTAAATACTTGGCAGCTCTCCGTTCCTGATGCATGTAATCAAACGCCTTACTTTGATTGTGTTTAGCTCCTAGCGGTGAACATATGGTGAGCTATTAGTGGCTCCAGGCTGATAGGATTATAGATTTTATTCTTGTGGGTCACGTGGTCACGAAAGTACTGTCACCTTGGAGCTGGAAGCAGACAATTACACTTAGCATCTTGCAGTGGGCTGGGGATTTGAGAATAATATTCTGGACCTTTAACAGAATCTGGCAATGATCGGCATTTAATAGGCAGCAATGGCGGCCTGTAGAGTTGACGGAGGAGGAGACTGGCGATGCCACCTACAGTCCTCACAGCAACTCCTGAAGATCTTCATTCCCAGCCGCCCCGCACAAGAGCTGGCAGAACAAACGGAGCTCAGTGGTGACGTGTGGCAGACGGCAGCGTCTCATGTGTTGGTTCACTTTGTGCAAATCTCTGACTCTCTGAGGTGTCGGGAATTCGAGGCGTTTGGATAACAGTTTTGTGTTGCATGTGAGGTGGGGGTGTGTGGGGGGAGTGTAGGGTGTGGGGGGAGTGTAGGGTGTGTGGGGGGAGTGTAGGGTGTGTGGGGGGAGTGTAGGGTGTGTGGGGGGAGTGTAGGGTGTGTGGGGGGAGTGTAGGGTGTGTGGGGGGAGTGTAGGGTGTGTGGGTTGTGTAGGGTGTGTGGGGGAGGAGTGTAGGGTGTGTGGGGGGGGAGTGTAGGGTGTGTGGGGGGGGAGTGTAGGGTGTGTGGGGGGAGTGTAGGGTGTGTGGGGGGGAGTGTAGGGTGTGTGGGGGGGAGTGTAGGGTGTGTGGGGGGGAGTGTAGGGTGTGTGGGGGGGAGTGTAGGGTGTGTGGGGGGGAGTGTAGGGTGGGGGGGGAGTGTAGGGTGTGTGGGGGGGAGTGTAGGGTGTGTGGGGGGGAGTGTAGGGTGTGTGGGTTGTGTAGGGTGTGTGGGGGAGGAGTGTAGGGTGTGGGGGGAGTGTAGGGTGTGGGGGGAGTGTAGGGTGTGTGGGGGGGGGGGAGTGTAGGGTGTGTGGGGGGGGGGAGTGTAGGGTGTGTGGGGGAGTGTAGGGTGTGGGGGGAGTGTAGGGTGTGTGGGGGGGGGGAGTGTAGGGTGTGTGGGGGGGGGAGGAGTGTAGGGTGTGTGGGGAGTGTAGGGTGTGTGGGGGGGGGGAGTGTAGGGTGTGTGGGGGGGGGGAGGAGTGTAGGGTGTGTGGGTTGTGTAGGGTGTGTGGGGGGGGGGGAGTGTAGGGGGTGTGGGGGGAGTGTAGGGTGTGTGGGGGGGGGGAGTGTAGGGTGTGTGGGGGGGGGGAGGAGTGTAGGGTGTGTGGGGAGTGTAGGGTGTGTGGGTTGTGTAGGGTGTGTGGGGGAGGAGTGTAGGGTGTGGGGGGAGTGTAGGGTGTGGGGGGAGTGTAGGGTGTGTGGGGGGGGGAGTGTAGGGTGTGTGGGGGGGGGGAGGAGTGTAGGGTGTGTGGGGAGTGTAGGGTGTGTGGGGAGTGTAGGGTGTGGGGGGGAGTGTAGGGTGTGTGGGGGGAGTGTAGGGTGTGGGGGGGAGTGTAGGGTGTGTGGGGGGGAGTGTAGGGTGTGTGGGGGGGAGTGTAGGGTGTGTGGGGGAGAGTGCAGTTTGTGTGGGGGGAGTGTGTAGTGTTTGTGGGGAGAGTGTAGGGTGTGTGGGGGGAGTGTAGGGTGTGTGGGGGGGAGCGTAGGGTGTGTGGGGGGAGCGTAGGGTGGGGGGGGAGTGTAGGGTGTGTGGGGGGGGTGTAGGGTGGGGGGGAGTGTAGGGTGTGTGGGGAGTGTAGGGTGTGTGGGGGGAGTGTAGGGTGTGTGGGGGGAGCGTAGGGTGTGTGGGGGAGCGTAGGGTGGGGGGGGAGTGTAGGGTGTGTGGGGGGGGTGTAGGGTGGGGGGGGAGTGTAGGGTGTGTGTGGGGAGTGTAGGGTGTGTGGGGGGAGTGTAGGGTGTGTGGGGAGTGTAGGGTGTGTGGGGGGAGTGTAGGGTGGGGGGGAGTGTAGGGTGTGGGGGGGAGTGTAGGGTGTGTGGGGGGGAGTGTAGGGTGTGGGGGGAGTGTAGGGTGTGGGGGGGAGTGTAGGGTGTGTGGGGGGGAGTGTAGGGTGTGTGGGGGGGAGTGTAGGGTGTGTGGGGGGGAGTGTAGGGTGTGTGGGGGGGAGCGTAGGGTGTGTGGGGGGGAGCGTAGGGTGTGTGGGGGGGGAGCGTAGGGGGTGTGGGGGGAGCGTAGGGGGTGTGGGGGGAGCGTAGGGTGTGTGGGGGGGAGCGTAGGGTGTGTGGGGGGGAGCGTAGGGTGTGTGGGGGGGAGCGTAGGGTGAGTGGGGGGGAGCGTAGGGTGTGTGGGGGGGAGCGTAGGGTGAGTGGGGGGAGCGTAGGGTGTGTGGGGGGAGCGTAGGGTGTGTGGGGGGAGCGTAGGGTGTGTGGGGGGGAGCGTAGGGTGTGTGGGGGGGAGCGTAGGGTGTGTGGGGGGGAGTGTAGGGTGTGTGGGGGGGAGTGTAGGGTGTGTGGGGGGAGTGTAGGGGGTGTGGGGGGGAGTGTAGGGTGTGTGGGGGGGAGTGTAGGGTGTGTGGGGGGGAGTGTAGGGTGGGGGGGAGTGTAGGGTGTGTGGGGGGGAGTGTAGGGTGTGTGGGTTGTGTAGGGATGTGGGGGGGAGTGTAGGGTGTGGGGGGAGTGTAGGGTGTGGGGGGAGTGTAGGGTGTGTGGGGGGGGGAGTGTAGGGTGTGTGGGGGGGGGGGGAGTGTAGGGTGTGTGGGGGAGTGTAGGGTGTGGGGGGAGTGTAGGGTGTGTGGGGGGGGGGAGGAGTGTAGGGTGTGTGGGAGTGTAGGGTGTGTGGGGAGTGTAGGGTGTGGGGGGGGAGTGTAGGGTGTGTGGGGGGAGTGTAGGGTGTGTGGGGGGGAGGTGTAGGGTGTGTGGGGGGGAGTGTAGGGTGTGTGGGGGGAGTGTAGGGTGTGTGGGGGGGAGTGTAGGGTGTGTGGGGGGGAGTGTAGGGTGTGTGGGGGGAGTGTAGGGTGTGTGGGGGGGGAGTGTAGGGTGTGTGGGGGGAGTGTAGGGTGTGTGGGGGGGAGCGTAGGGTGTGTGGGGGGGAGCGTAGGGTGTGGGGGGGAGCGTAGGGTGTGTGGGGGGGAGCGTAGGGTGTGGGGGGGAGCGTAGGGTGTGTGGGGGGAGTGTAGGGTGGGGGGGGAGTGTAGGGTGTGTGGGGGGGGTGTAGGGTGGGGGGGGAGTGTAGGGTGTGTGGGGGGGAGTGTAGGGTGTGTGTGGGGAGTGTAGGGTGTGTGTGGGGAGTGTAGGGTGTGTGGGGAGTGTAGGGTGTGTGGGGGGAGTGTAGGGTGTGTGGGGGGAGTGTAGGGTGGGGGGGAGTGTAGGGTGTGGGGGGGAGTGTAGGGTGTGTGGGGGGGAGTGTAGGGTGTGGGGGGGAGTGTAGGGTGTGTGGGGGGGAGTGTAGGGTGTGTGGGGGGGAGTGTAGGGTGTGTGGGGGGGAGTGTAGGGTGTGTGGGGGGGAGAGTAGGGTGTGTGGGGGGGAGCGTAGGGTGTGTGGGGGGGAGCGTAGGGTGTGTGGGGGGGAGCGTAGGGGGTGTGGGGGGAGCGTAGGGGGTGTGGGGGGGAGCGTAGGGTGTGTGGGGGGGAGCGTAGGGTGTGTGGGGGGGAGCGTAGGGTGAGTGGGGGGAGCGTAGGGTGTGTGGGGGGGAGCGTAGGGTGTGTGGGGGGAGTGTAGGGTGTGTGGGGGGAGTGTAGGGTGTGTGGGGGGAGTGTAGGGTGTGTGGGGGGGAGTGTAGGGTGTGTGGGGGGGAGTGTAGGGTGTGTGGGGGGGAGTGTAGGGTGTGTGGGGGGGAGTGTAGGGTGGGGGGGAGTGTAGGGTGTGTGGGGGGGAGTGTAGGGTGTGTGGGTTGTGTAGGGTGTGTGGGGGAGGAGTGTAGGGTGTGGGGGGAGTGTAGGGTGTGGGGGGAGTGTAGGGTGTGGGGGGAGTGTAGGGTGTGTGGGGGGGGGGAGTGTAGGGTGTGTGGGGGGGGGGGAGTGTAGGGTGTGTGGGGGAGTGTAGGGTGTGGGGGGAGTGTAGGGTGTGTGGGGGGGGGGAGTGTAGGGTGTGTGGGGGGGGGGAGGAGTGTAGGGTGTGTGGGGAGTGTAGGGTGTGTGGGTTGTGTAGGGTGTGTGGGGGAGGAGTGTAGGGTGTGGGGGGAGTGTAGGGTGTGTGGGGGGGGGGGAGTGTAGGGTGTGTGGGGAGTGTAGGGTGTGTGGGGAGTGTAGGGTGTGGGGGGGGAGTGTAGGGTGTGTGGGGGGAGTGTAGGGTGTGTGGGGGGAGTGTAGGGTGTGTGGGGGGGAGTGTAGGGTGTGTGGGGGGGAGTGTAGGGTGTGTGGGGGGAGTGTAGGGTGTGTGGGGGGGAGTGTAGGGTGTGTGGGGGGAGTGTAGGGTGTGTGGGGGGGGAGTGTAGGGTGTGTGGGGGGAGTGTAGGGTGTGTGGGGGAGTGTAGGGGGTGTGGGGGGGAGCGTAGGGTGTGGGGGGGAGCGTAGGGTGTGTGGGGGGGAGCGTAGGGTGTGGGGGGGAGCGTAGGGTGTGTGGGGGGGAGCGTAGGGTGTGTGGGGGGAGTGTAGGGTGGGGGGGGAGTGTAGGGTGTGTGGGGGGGGTGTAGGGTGGGGGGGAGTGTAGGGTGTGTGTGGGGAGTGTAGGGTGTGTGTGGGAGTGTAGGGTGTGTGTGGGGAGTGTAGGGTGTGTGTGGGGAGTGTAGGGTGTGTGGGGGGAGTGTAGGGTGGGGGGAGTGTAGGGTGTGGGGGGGAGTGTAGGGTGTGTGGGGGGGAGTGTAGGGTGTGTGGGGGGGGAGTGTAGGGTGTGTGGGGGGGAGTGTAGGGTGTGTGGGGGGGAGTGTAGGGTGTGTGGGGGGGAGCGTAGGGTGTGTGGGGGGGAGCGTAGGGTGTGTGGGGGGGAGCGTAGGGGGTGTGGGGGGAGCGTAGGGGGTGTGGGGGGGAGCGTAGGGTGTGTGGGGGGGAGCGTAGGGTGTGTGGGGGGGAGTGTAGGGTGTGTGGGGGGGAGCGTAGGGTGAGTGGGGGGGAGCGTAGGGTGTGTGGGGGGGAGCGTAGGGTGAGTGGGGGAGCGTAGGGTGTGTGGGGGAGTGTAGGGTGTGTGGGGGGAGTGTAGGGGGTGTGGGGGGGAGTGTAGGGTGTGTGGGGGGGAGTGTAGGGTGTGTGGGGGGAGTGTAGGGTGTGTGGGGGGGGAGTGTAGGGTGTGTGTGGGGGAGTGTAGGGTGTGTGGGGGGGAGTGTAGGGTGTGTGGGGGGAGTGTAGGGGGTGTGGGGGGGAGTGTAGGGGGTGTGGGGGGGAGTGTAGGGTGTGTGGGGGGGGAGTGTAGGGTGTGTGTGGGGGGAGTGTAGGGTGTGTGTGGGGGGAGTGTAGGGTGTGTGGGGGGGGTGGAGGGGAGTGTAGGGTGTGTGGGGGGGGAGTGTAGGGTGTGTGTGGGGGGAGTGTAGGGTGTGTGTGGGGGGAGTGTAGGGTGTGTGTGGGGGAGTGTAGGGTGTGTGGGGGGGGTGGAGGGGAGTGTAGGGTGTGTGGGGGGGGAGTGTAGGGTGTGTGTGGGGGGAGTGTAGGGTGTGTGTGGGGGGAGTGTAGGGTGTGTGGGGGGGGAGTGTAGGGTGTGTGGGGGGGGAGTGTAGGGTGTGTGTGGGGGGAGTGTAGGGTGTGTGTGGGGGGAGTGTAGGGTGTGTGTGGGGGAGTGTAGGGTGTGTGGGGGGGGTGGAGGGGAGTGTAGGGTGTGTGGGGGGGGAGTGTAGGGTGTGTGTGGGGGGAGTGTAGGGTGTGTGTGGGGGGAGTGTAGGGTGTGTGGGGGGGAGTGTAGGGTGTGTGTGGGGGGAGTGTAGGGTGTGTGTGGGGGGAGTGTAGGGTGTGTGTGGGGGAGTGTAGGGTGTGTGTGGGGGGAGTGTAGGGTGTGTGGGGGGGGTGGAGGGGAGTGTAGGGTGTGTGTGGGGGGAGTGTAGGGTGTGTGGGGGGAGTGTAGGGTGTGTGGGGGGGGAGTGTAGGGTGTGTGTGGGGGGAGTGTAGGGTGTGTGTGGGGGGAGTGTAGGGTGTGTGGGGGGAGTGTAGGGTGTGTGGGGGGAGTGTAGGGTGTGTGGGGGGAGTGTAGGGTGTGTGGGGGGGGAGTGTAGGGTGTGTGGGGGGGGAGTGTAGGGTGTGTGGGGGGGGAGTGTAGGGTGTGTGGGGGGGGAGTGTAGGGTGTGTGGGGGGGAGTGTAGGGTGTGTGGGGGGAGTGTAGGGTGTGTGGGGGGGGAGTGTAGGGTGTGTGTGGGGGGAGTGTAGGGTGTGTGGGGGGAGTGTAGGGTGTCTGGGGGTGGGTGTCTGGTGGGTGTCTGGGGGGGGTGGGGTGTGGTGGGGGGGGGCGTGTGTGTGTGTGTGTGTGTGTGTGTGTGGGGGGGGGGGGGTGTTTATTTAAGCCCAGAACTAAAGAGATCCTGGATCCTGGCAGTTGATTTTTGCAAGGAGTGAAAATTTGAATGGCCGCGATTGGTTGGCCAGTCTGTGGGGATGTGCGTGTTTCAATTGTTGGGACTCTTGAACTTTCTTTGAGGGATGAGTTATGAAATGGGGGTAATTTTATCCGTGGTATCAAATCTTCAAACTCCGAACCGGGTTTGCATGTTTGGATTTCACCCGTGACCGGCAGTAATGAGTTTCTGTCCTGGCTTCAGGGACTGTGGATAATGAGCGGGACTTGTTCTCTGCAGTGTACAATGTTTTACCTGTTCGTTTGTGTAAAGTTGTGTTGAAACCTGGCCATTATACACCGGGGCTGCATTCCTTATTCCTGCTCTTCAGGTTTCGGGGTGTCTGCTGGGGAAGGGATGAGTTCCTCGTTCTGCGCTCATTGCCAGGGTGAAGACTCTCCGATCAGGCGTAGAGTTGGTTTAGACATCACTCCCTTTACACCAAACCCAACAATGTGCCTGAGTCCCACCCTGAAAAACATTCCATCCGGTGGAAGTGAGACATTTCAATTCTCACCCTGACGGCTTCTTTCAACAAGTGCCAAACAGGTGCTGAATTATCGTCTGGAGTCATACCCGACACACAGGAAGATCCCTGTGGCTGTTGGAGGCCAGAAGTGGGGCTTGAACCCACAACCTTCTGACCCAGTGGTGAGTGAATACACTGAGCCAAGGCTAACACCTTCGGGTGTTCAGCTCCATTTACATCTCTCCTGATAATGAGCCAGCCCATTCCAGCCTACAGGAGGACCCAGTTAACATCTAGGCTTTGGCTGATGAGTAGCAGGAAACATTCATGCCGCAAATGTACCAGATACTGACCATCACCAACAATAGAAAGCCCAGCCATCCTCGCCCCCCTCCCCCTTCCGACCTTCACGAGCGCTATCAGCGCTGAGTCCTCCTCCATCATCTTGGGGGCCACTAGTGACTAGAAGCTTAACACTATGATTACAAGAGCGAGGCAGAGACTGGTTATTCTGAGAAGTTGCTCACCTCCTGGTCCATCAAAGCCTCTCCACCATCTACAAGGCTCAAATCAAGAGTGTGATGGAATACTCTCCACTCGTCTGCCTTGGCTACAGCTGTGACGACACTCGAAGCACGACACCATCCAGGACAGAGCAGTTAGCTTGATCAGTGTCCTGCCACTGGACTCTGTATCCACTGCCTCCAGCACCAGCACACTGTGGCTGCATTATATATGATCTACAGGATGCACGGCAGTAATTCACTCGGGTTACTTAGAGCACCTCATTCCCCTGGACCTATACTACTGCAAAGGACAAGAGCAGCAATGTTGTGGGAATACCATCACCTCCAAATTCCCCTCAAAGTCACACGCCTTCCTGACTTGGACGTATATTGCCGTTCTGTCATCGCTGGGTGAATATCCTGGAATTCTCTACCAATAAACTTGCAGAATTGGGCGTGTAATTGGCAAATTAATTTCAATATAGATGAGTGTGGGGTGGTGCATATTGGTAGGAAGAATAAGGAGGCCACATACTGCTTGGATAATAAGAGTCTAAATGGGGTAGAAAAGCAAAGGAATCTAGGGGTACAGTTACATAAATCACTAAAAGTAGCGACACAGGTTAACAAGGCCATAAAAAAAGCAAACCAAGCACTGGGGTTCATTTCTAGAGGGACAGAATTGAAAAGCAGAGAAGTTATATTAAACTTGTATCGAACCTTGGTTAGACCACACTCGGAGTACTGTGCACCGTTCCGGTCTCCATATTATAAAAAGGATATAGAGGCACTGGAGAAGGTGCAAAAAAGATTCACAAGGATGATACCAGAACTGAGAGGATATACTTATCAGGAAAGGTTAAACAGGCTGGGGCTCTTTTCTCTAGAAGAGAGAAGACTGAGGGGTGACCTGATCGAGGTCTTTAAGATAATAAAAGGGTTTGATAGGGTGGACTTGTGGGGAGTCCAAAACTAGGGGCCATCAATATAAGATAGTCACTAATAAATCCAATCGGGAA
Source organism: Squalus acanthias (assembly GCA_030390025.1). Classification (NCBI taxonomy): domain Eukaryota; kingdom Metazoa; phylum Chordata; class Chondrichthyes; order Squaliformes; family Squalidae; genus Squalus; species Squalus acanthias. The sequence continues at coordinate 3,892,490 of CM059440.1, forward strand.
TTCAGGAGAAACTTCTTTACCCAAGAGTGGTGAGAATGTGGAACTCGCTACCACAGGGAGTGGTTGAAGCGAATAGTATAGATGCATTTAAGGGGAAGCTCGATAAACACATGAGTGAGAAAGGAATAGAAGGATATGTTGACTGGGTGAGATGAAGAGGGGTGGGAGGAGACTCGTGTGGAGCAGAAACACCGGCACGGAGCAGTGGGGCCGAATGGCCTGTTTCTGTGCTGTAGACTCTATTACACCATTGTGGGAGTATAATTGTCGATATTTCATGCCAGAGTTTGCATGTGTTACTCACCACCATGCACTCCTATCTACTTCAAAAGGCAGAAAACACCACCATATTTGACTATCATTCAAGTTAATACTATTTGTCTAACTTTATTTGCAAGATTTAGAATTACACAGCAGCTAATGAGCAGTGCAGTGCTCGACTAACGCTGTACTTCAATCTATCTCAAAAATAAGTGTCCGAAATCCATTGAATCTTTCCAGCGGAGACTTTAATGAACGTAACATTGGTGTTTCTTCAGTCTGTAGATTCCCACCTCACCCTCACAACGTGAAAACACACAGTTGCCGCAGGCGAAAAGTCACCAGCACTGGTACTACGCCAGGCAGTCTTTCAACACCATAGCAGCATATTTTTTAACCGATCTTAATACCTTCAGGCAGATAGAATGTGACTTCTAACATTTGGATGGGTTTAGCCTGTTTGCATATCAAATATCTTGGTCCCAAAACAAGCCTTTGCATATGACCACTGTTTCCAAGTCGGGAATGAATTACTGCTGCAGTAGTAAGTTCGTTGAATGCAGTAAAATCTTCCTTGTGTCCAGCCAAGCACGTTGTTTAATACTTCCCACTGAGCTGCCACTTCGAATCCAAATCCAGATCCTGTTTTCCTGGGTTTCCAGGTCTTAATAGAAGCTTCAGTGTGTCCAAAGTGTGTGTTGGATCCAGGTGATGAGTTTTTGAAGCTTGGAAATCTCTGCGTCCTTCCTCCGTACCCACCTCTATGGAAGGAGCATTGAGATGATGACTTTGAGAACTGTACAGCGTCACTCTTCCAGGAATCCAGAACACTGCCATCATTGCCATTTAATCTAATGCTCGATAAGTGCAACTCAACCCAAATCCTCCCCTCTTTGACCCCATAAGCCCTTTTGTTGACACTCCACTTCGAATTGGGCAAGGGACAAAATGAGTCCTCCTTGGTACTCTGGGAATGAGTGCAGTAATCAGATTTGGAAGGGATTTCTCTGTCGAAGGGGCAGAGCCCAGGGGGGTCTGCAGATGCATCACTTAATTGCCTGAACTGCTGGGGTAGTGGGCTAGAGAGTTCTTGGAAGACTAACTCAGATGAATGGCTCCCCGTGCTCTGAATTTCATCCATCGATGGTATCCGCTCTGAGAATGGAGCTACCATCACCCGTCTTCCTCTGCTACGATATTGGCAGTGCTATTCCACGTTTACATTCTCCAAGGATTCAGTGGTGCCTGCCTACCTGATCTTAAGTCTTTGACACCATGTCTTGGGTAATTTAACGGGGCAAATTGAGGCAGTATTCTCCATGGCAGCCAGTTGCTGGTGGGGTCTTGGTACTACTCTCATCCCCAGTGACTACACTTGAACAGCAACAACAACTTGTGTTTATACAGCGCCTTTAACATAGTAAAACATCCCAAGGCGCTTCACAGGACAAAAAATTTGACACCGAGCCACATGAGATATTAGGACAGGTGACCAAAAGCTTGGTCAAAGAGGTAGGTTTTAAGGAACATCTGAAAGGAGGACAGAGAGTTAGAGAGGCGGAGAGGTTTAAGCAGGGGACTCCAGAGCTTAGGGCCCAGGCAGCAGAAGGCACAGGCCACCAATGGTTGAGTGATTTATAATCAGGGATGCTCAAGAGGGCCGAATTAGAGGAGCGCAGTTTTCTCTCAATTCGAAGACTGGTGGTCTGCTCTTCCAGGGAGAGTCCCGTCTCCTGGCACCTGCTAGTGTGCACTTGATAACCTAGTTAACAGCTTTACCCAACGGGCACAGTGGAGCCACTTTACCTGCACAGACACTGATTTGTCTAAATGGGAGGGCTCGGAAGATTGTCCAATCACATTTGGAGCAGCGTTTGGTACAAAGATCTGAGAAAGGATCAGACCATGAAACATTGTTTAAAAAAGATGACTTTTCATCAGTCCATCAGATTGCAAAATCTGCTTTTAATCTCTCTGGGAAAAGAGGTCCTTTTGTTTTATATAATAAAGTTTCGGGAGCTGCTTAAATAAAAACAGAAAATGCTGGAAATACTCGGCAGGTCAGGCAACATCCGTGGAGAGAGAAACAGAGTTAACGTTTCAGGTCAATGACCTTTCGTCAGAACTGGAAATAGCAGGAAATGAAATAGATTTAAGGCAAGGATAAAGCTGGGAAAAGGGGGAAGATGAACAAGGTTGAAGAGACAAATGGAGGTCCCGTCGAAGAGAAGAGCAGAACTTCTTCAAGGTAGGCATTCCTAGAAGAGAGGTGGCAGTGGACCAAACACTAATACGATAGCAAAATACTGCAGATGCTGGAAATCCGAAATAACAACAGAAAACGCTGGAAAAACTCAGCAGGATGCTGCCTGGCCTGCTGAGTTTTTCCAGCGTTTTCTGTTGTTATTTCGGATTTCCAGCATCTGCAGTATTTTGCTAAGCAATTCTCCGATGTTCATTTGTCCGAGGAGCAGTGTTTCTGAAGGCTGCACCTCAGCAAGGAGGTGGTCACTGAGCTCTGCCACCTCCTGCAACCAGATCTGCAGCCTCAGCTCAGGACCAGGACGTCTTGGTCGGTGACGGTGGCTCTGAATTTCTATGCCAGCGGCTCCTTCCAGGCTTCAACTGGGGACATTGCGAACATCTCCCAGTTTGCTGTCCATTGTTGCATCCGGGAGGTGACACATGCTCTGTATAAAAGGAGATGGCAGTACATCTCTTTCCCCATGACCCGGGACAAACAGCGCGAACGCACACGTGGCTTTGCGAGGATAGCGGGCTTCCCCGCGGTTCAGGGTGCCATTGACTGCACGCATGTGGCATTGCGGGCACCTCATGAGAATGCAGAGGTGTTCCGAAACCGCAAGGGCTTCCACTCTCTGAATGTCCAGTTGGTGTGTGACCACAGACAGCGCATCCTCGCCGTCAATGCCCACTATCCTGGCAGCAGCCATGATGCTTTTATCCTGCGCCAGACTGGTGCCGCAGACCTCTTCCAACCACCGCGTCAACCTAGTGCTCCTCCGGGACAAGGGTTATCCACTCTGCACCTAGCTGATGACACCGCTCCGTAACCCCAACACCCCTGCCGAGCTCCAATACAATGAGAGCCATAGCGCCACCAGGAACCTCATTGAGCAAACGATCGGCGTCTTGAAACAACGGTTCCGGTGTCTGGACCACTCTGGAGGAGCCCTGCAATACTCCCCCCGATCGAGTCTCACGTTTCATTGCTGTGTGCTGCATGCTTCATAACATTGCAATCATGAGGACCCAGCCATTGCCACGAGGGATTGGTGCACCACCTGAGGAGGAGGGGGAGGAGGAGGAGGAGGAGGATCAGCAGCACCAATGTGGGAGGGAGGCGCACAATGTTGCCTCTGCAAGGGCCGTCCGTGAACACCTGATAAGACCCCGCTTCTAACCCTTTAAGGAGAAGATGGCTTCTGGGATGAAGAAGCACATCATCGCAAATATCCCACACCCCCTATTGCCGGGCAAAGCTGCAATGAGTCAAATCAGCAACAATGTAAAATAACAATAACATTTTTTATTTATATTACAAACTCTGTGTCATTTATTCAGGACAAACAATTAGTTCAGGAATTGTTGGGTTTGTTTCTAACAAAACTCGTTCTCTCAACATGGAGATAAGCGGCAAAACAGTAAACAAATATAAAAACATGAACATTGAACTTTCCCACAAACATTCCCCACATTTATTAAAAAATTCTACTTTTGGGCCTTCGAGGGTGATCTCCATCCCCTGCGCACTTCCCCCCTTCCCACCCTAATGCTCCTCGTAATGTGGCCCCAGTGGCTGCAGCAAGGCTGGCGGAAGGCTGCTGAATGTTGGATCCAGAGACTGGAGATGGCCTTGAAGGATGCCCTCGACCAGCTCTGGGCCTGGAGGGCCCGGCTGCAGACCGCACCAACTCTGCATGGGCGGCAGCAGTCTGGGCTGGCTGTGTTACAGGCCGCTGCCAAGTGCAATGGGGAAGTGACAGTGGTGGGCGCAGGGATGCTGTCATTCTTGCTCGACCGACACACTGCCACTCCCACGGGGCAGTACCTCAGCATCCGGAGCAATCTGCTCAAGCACAGATTGCTGGCCTGCTGCGGTACCGTGAGATTCCCCGGGGGACTGTGGGCGACCCAGTGAGGATGGCAGCAGTCAGTGATTGTGTGACATCAATCTGAGACTGCATGAGAGCAGTCTGAGACTGGATGGCACCAGCCAATGACTCGATTGCAGCACTAAGCCATTGTGTTGCGTCAGCCTTTGCTGCAATGGATCCTGCCACCTCACCCATTACATGCGGCATGGGCTCTGGTTCCCCACGGTCTCCCTGCAATTCCACCATCCTCTGCAACGAGGCAAGGATTTGTTCAAGGGTTTGCGCACAGATGACAGCTGTGCTAGCGGCGGACTCCTCCACGCTCCTAGCCAGTGCATCCATGCTGTCGGGCACCCTTGCCATTGCACCCATCAGCTCAGTGTGCATGCTCAAGGCCTGCGTATTCATGGCCGTGATGTCGAGGTCCTCATCCGAGTCCTGTGCAGCAGAACTCATGCGCGTACTCACCCTCCGGGGAGATGGCCCCCGAGCTTCCCTACCTCCATGGCGTTGCTGCAGCCTGCTGGGTCCAGGAGCTTCACCCTCATCAGACCCTAAACCCCCTGCTCCCCTCCAGGGAAGGCGTGGCCCCAGTGTCGGAAGTGTCACCCTCGGGAGACGCAGGCGGTGAGTCTCCGGCTTCTTCTTCCTCCTCCTCTGGTGCGTCGCTGCCACTGGCAGGTTGAGGACAGGCTGGTCAGCTGGTGGTTCACTATCTGAAAGCAGGAAGGCACAAGAGTGACTTTAGCACGGGGCAGGAAGGGAGCAAGGACTGGAGACAGTTAGTTAGATTGAAAGTGTAAAAGGCTGGTGTTATGGGGGGGAAGTGGTATGAGAGAGGAGAGAAAGCTGATGAACATACCATTGCTGTCCCCAAGGGGGTCGACCTCTCCAGCGGCCACGGCACCTATGACCTGGCTGGCAATGACTCTGTCCTCCAAGTCATTCAGGGGGTCCGCCTGTCCTCCTCCTGTGCGTTGTTGCTCCCTTCTGTTATGAAACAGCTTGGCCTGCAAGAAAAAGGACAGCGTGTGAGTGAGTGTGCAGCCATAATTGAATAGCCGTTAATGTGTGCAAGGTGTGGGATGTTCATGTGAGTTTTATGAGATGACCATAGTTGTTGGATGAGTGCTGGGCATTTGGGTTTTTAAACCGTCTGGGCACAGAGTGAAGTTGAGATGGTGAGATGTAGAGGTATTGAAAAGCAGGTACTCACCCTGACCACCCGAGTGAGGTCGTTGAACTTCTTACGACATTGGGTGTGGGTCCTTGGCACCAGGCCCCTTGAGACGTGCTGAGCCACCTCCTTCCACACCCTTCGGAACTCCCGGGGCAATGGCCTCCTGCCACGCTCCGGGAACAGCACTGACCGTCGCCGTTCCACAGCGCCAACCAGAGCCACCAATGCCTGGTCGCTGAAGCGCCAAGCTCTTTCCCTGGGCCTCTCCATTAGTGCTTGCAACACAGTTGCTTTCGAGGTCTCTCCAGGCCGAGATTCAAGGCTGCAATGAGCAGGGTGCGGCTGGCCAGCAAGATGGCCCCTCCCCTTTAAAAACTGGACGGCGCCAGTCTGTCTGGCTTCCATGGTAACTGGCATTGCCTGAGCTTTGGTAGCGTTCTGAGGTAGCGCCTCGCTCCCTGACATTTGCGCCTCAAGAGAGGTGTGTAGCGCCTGATTTAGCGCTCAAATCACCTCCAGGGACGATAGAGGCGAATTTTGCAGTCGGAGGCGATAATTAGCACCGGGCGCTAAACTTTACGCCCGGCCGATATTAGCGCCCCAAAACGGGTGATACTGAATTTTCCCCCCCTTAGTCTTTGGAGCAGAAGAGTAGACTTTATTGGATTAACATACAAAATGTGGTGGCTGTTTTAAGACATTAAGCTTGCAAAACTGCTCATTTCCTTTATCATAGTACCACTGAATCGTCACTGATGCCATTGCAGCCATGAAACATGGCTAGTTAGATTGGATAAGTGAAGAAATTCTTAAATGTTTGGAAGCTAGGTTAAGTGAACACTCCAACAGAATGCTGCGGTTACTGTGCCGATGTCCTGTTTCACCAAGTTGGGCTGGGGTAGCTGAGCAGAAAGTTACAGAAACTTTATAAAATGGTGAGAAGCCTAAGGACCATACAATTAGCACCATCTCCTACATACAATTAGCACTCTTCCCTTGCATACAATTGGTGCTGGCCTTTACATAAGAGTTAAAGTGCCGTTGCCTAAATATGTTCTTTGGTACACTTGTAACTTACAATTAACTTCAGTGAAGAGTGACTATTTAAAGAACTTTTAACGCATCGCCAAACACAGAAGCACCTCCACCCTGTCTGAGAGTTTGAAACATATAAGATTCTGAGGGGGATCAACAGGGTAGATGCTGAGAGGTTGTTTCCCCCTGGCTGGAGAGTCTAGAACTAAGGGGCATAGTCTCAGGATAAGGGGTCGGCCATTTAGGTCTGAGATGAGGAGAAATTTCTTCACTGTGAATCTTTGGAATTCTCTACCCCAGAGGGCTGTGGATGCTCAGTCGTTGAGTATATTCAAGGCTGAGACAGATAGATCTTTGGACTCTAGGGGAATCTAGGGATATGGGGATCAGACAGGGAAAGTGGAGTTGAGGTCAAAGATCAGCCATGATCTTATTGAATGGCGGAGTAGGCTCAATGGGCCGTATAACCTACTCCTCCTAATTCTTATGAACTAAACATTGTTTTCCTACAAACTGTAAAAGAATGGTCTTGCCTTTCTGGAGTACTGAAGAAGTCTAAATTGGACTGCTTTAACAGGTTGATTTGACAGTTGAGGCAACTCGTATTTGTGCTTGCATTTATTCTTAAGAGATTGCAACATCTCCATCTTCAGTGCTGTCTGCAACAGACGGGATTGGTCCTTCAGTCAGTTAGGTCCAAAACACTACAGAATCGAGATATTCAGCAGCTTTCTGTTGTACTGTACTGGAAAAAAGAGCCATCTGTATTAATGGCCAACTCTGGTTAGTTCCCAATTGATAGTGTTATAAGATGGGGTAGGGAGAAGTGAAGGATTCTGGCCCCTCAGATATGTTCTTCATTGCAACCAACTCCATCATGAATTACAGAACTAATGCCAATAGCTGTGGCAGTTTTGTTCAGGTTCCCAGCTTTGGCCAATGCTGATGTTGCAAAGATGCCGAACAATCTTGTACCTTTCGCTTACTGCATTTGACGTAACAGTGGTGAGGCCCAGAGACTGATAGCCTCCGAAATAAACAAGTTGTAGTCTTGGGTGCTGGCGGGCAAAGATGATTACAAAGCTGTCCTTTCACCTCTGGAATCTGGGGTTGAATCCAGGCCAAAGTGATGGCTTGAGGTCTCCCCTCTCTGGTGGCTGTAAGAGTTCTATGTGAAATGAATTGAGAGTCACAACCCACTTGCTAGTGAGTTGGGGAACAATACAGCTGTTGCATTCTGGCTCGGAATTACCAAATGTGATCAGGATGGCTGGTATAGGAAATAGAAAATATTCAACCTGGTGCAGTAGGACGGATGGGGTTTTCCCCTGAGTTTAGTGGTAAGTCTTTGTGCCAACCATTTGCATTTCTGCTTGTCTGTTTTGTGTCAGCCATGGCTCAGTGGGCAGCACCCTCGCCTCTGAGTCAGGAGGTTGTGGGTTCAAGTCCCACTCCAGAGACTTGAGCACAAAATCTAGGCTGACACTCCCAGTGCAGTGCTGAGTGAGTGCTGCACTGTCGGAGGTGCCGTCTTTCGAATGAGACATTAAACCGAGGCCCCGTCTGCTCTCTCGGGGACATAAAAGATCCCATGGCATAATTTTGAAGAAGAGCAGGGGAGTTCTCCCCGGTGTCCTGGTCAATATTTATCCCTCAATCAACATCACTAAACAGATTATCTGATCATTACCCAGTGCTGTTTGTGGGAGCTTGCTGTGCGCAAATTGGCTGCCGCATTTCCTACATTACAACAGTGACCACACTTCAAAAAGTACTTCATTGGCTGTAAAGTGCTTTGAGACGTCCGGTGGTCGTGGAAGGCACTTTCTGGGAGGTAGAAACTTGCTGTAGGCAAGAATTCTTATGATGCAACACATGGAGTGCCAGAGTAGAGTTCCGTTTCCTGGGCGCAGCACTGTGGGTTGAACTGAAGCGAGGAGAGAAGGAAGGTCAGCATGAACTCGGGAGGAAGGTCAGCATGAACTCGGGAGGGAGAAGATGGCAGCATGAACTGTGGAGAGGAAGGCGGAGAAAGCGCTGGCACGAACTGAGAGGAGGGGGCAGCAGAACGCCAATTTAAATGGGGGGGGGAGAAAAGTGTCAGTGTGAGCTGGGGTTGAGGAGAAGAGTGTGAACGGAGGGAGAGAAGAGTGTGAACGGAGGGAGAGAAGAGTGTGAACGGAGGGAGAGAAGAGTGTGAACGGAGGGAGAGAAGAGTGTGAACGGAGGGAGAGAAGAGTGTGAACGGAGGGAGAGAAGAGTGTGAACGGAGGGAGAGAAGAGTGTGAACGGAGGGAGAGAAGAGTGCCTCCAGGCCGGGAACAAATGTGTAAACAATTTTAAAACCGTTTAATGATCTGATCCAGAATAGCCCACAATCTCTCCACAGAAATGAGGAAGAGTCCCCACAAACTTTGCTTCAGTCTTCCTGTATATAAGTGATGGAATGTTGGGTGTAACTGCAGCTTCAGTTATGACAAAACCGTGGCCCACAGCACTTTGTGTAATTCCATGTCGTACGCCTATACTCAGGGCTGTTTTGTGTGACTGCTTTTCATAAAGCTCTTGATCAGTTTTTACGTAGTGTTTTAGATTGCTGAGTGTTGGGCAGAGTGCAGGAGCGTTATTTTACCTTGAACCATTCTATATTCTGACCAAAAGAAACCGACATTAGCACTGACATGTCCCGACTTAATGAACACAAAAACGTCTACCCTTTCTTCTTCTTAGGCAGTCCCTCGGAACCGAGGATGACTTGCTTCCACATTAAAAATGAGTTCTCAGGTGACTGATGAGTCCAATGCGGGACCTACAGTCTCTGTCACAGGTGGGGCAGACGGTGGTTGAACGGGTGGGTGGGTGGGGTGCTTGGGTTGACGTGCGCTCCTTCCGCTGCCTGCGCTTGGCTTCCGCTTGCTCCCGGCGAAGAGACTCGAGGTGTTCGGCGCCTTCCCGGATGCTTCTCCTCCACTTTGTGTGGTCTTGGGCCGCTCGATCAGCTCCGATGGACGGGTCACATCGTCCGCATGCCCGATACGAGACTCCCAAAACAAGCGCTCTACTCGGAGCTCCGACACGGCAAGAGAGCCCCAGGTGGGCAGAGGAAACGCTTCAAGGACACCCTCAAAGCCGCCTTGAAAAAGTGCAACATCCCCACCGACACCACCCTTTGTAATCCAAAGCTATAATGTACAAAACTGAGACACATGAATCGTAATGTAGTTGTGCGTGTAGATAATGCCCAGATATTTGCCTATTGCAGTAAGAAGGACTCCAGCAGTGAGAACAACACCGATTAGATCCTACAGGAGCCAGCTAGTCATTACAAGCTGTTTGACGACTTCTTTTCAGCATAAATGCCTTTGACCGTAGTTTGTCCCAAAATAATTCTTGCATTCCTGCGTGTTAATGTTGAACCACAAGTTGTCAGACTTTTTCCATGCAGTAAGATGCGAAACAATTAACAAGTTAATTAATCCTTAGTTTGTTGCAAATAACATTCGTAGTGTTAGAAAGAAAGACTTGCATTTCTATAGCGCCTTTCACGACCACCGGACGTCCCAAAGCGCTTTACAGCCAATGAAGTACTTTTTGAAGTGGAGTCACTGTTGTAATGTAGGAAACGCGGCAGCCAATTTGTGCACAGCAAGCTCCCACAAACAGCAATGTGATAATGACCCGATAATCTGTTTTAGTGATGTTGATTGAGGGATAAATATTGGCCCAGGACACCGGGGATAACTCCCCTGCTCTTCTTCGAAATAGTGCCATGGGATCTTTTACATCTACCTGAGAGAGCAGACGGGGCCTCGGTTTAACGTCTCATCCAAAAGACGGCACCTCCGACAGTGCAGCACTCCCTCAGTACTGCACTGGAGTGTCAGCCTAGATTTTTGTGCTGAAGTCTCTGGAGTGGGACTTGAACCCACAACCTTCTGACTCAGAGGCGAGGGTGCTGCCCACTGAGCCATTGGCTGACACTACAGTGTTGGAGGTTGCCCTTTTAATGCAGATAAACCTGCAGGAGCCACTGGTGACGCTGCAGACCGCATCTGTGTACAGCGGGGCCTTTAAGGCTTTGTTTGTCCTGCCAAGTCTATGAACATACGAAAATGACAAGACCGGCGAAGACCCACTGGTCCATCCAGCCTGTCCCATATAGTTGTGATGCCCTGTGCATCGTGTTACAGACACTCCCTACCCACTCAGAGCCATGTGATCTCCTGGGAGAGGCCAGAAACCAGATGATAAACCCAGGCCAATTAGGGGGAAAGCATCTGGAAAATTCCTCTCCGACCCCTTTAGGCGATCGAAACTAATCCAGGATATCACATTGACCCTGATTTATATCACCGGGTACGTACCGCTTCTCCGAAGTGACCTCCACCACAGCCACAAACTGCTCCAGCTCCCTATTGAAGGAATGCATCAGGCAATCTGTCCAACAGGTCCACTATTCTCTCAGAAACAAAGAACCATCCAACATCGTTCTGCCCTTGCATAACACGCAAGCCTGGCCCCCTGGTCCTCCCGAACCTATCCAGGTGAAATAATTGGTCCACATAAACGCAGTCTGATCCCTTCATTATTTTATAAACCTCGTTCAGATCTCCCCCACGTCTATGCTTTTCCTACAGTCTACAGACCCAGTTCTTGAGCCAGTCTGGGTAAAGGGTGTTTGAACTGAGGAAATATGTTGTGCCTGTGGTGTTTTATTAAATCTTACCTGGTAATTTCTCTCCAGGTGGTTTAAATCCAATATCATACCGTCAGCAGTTTACTGGCCTCACACCAGCTTTCAACTACAGTGTATGGTGAGGTCACAGATGTTAGATTCCAGCAGATTTCGTGTCATTGTATTTTTCACTATGATTTAATCAAGCTACAAAATGGGAATCAATGGAGCCTGTAAATACGGAGATCTCCACACCGCCTGTAAATACGGAGATCTCCACACCGCCTGTAAATACGGAGATCTCCACACCGCCTGTAAATACGGAGATCTCCACACCGCCTGTAAATACGGAGATCTCCACACCGCGAATACGGAGATCTCCACACCGCCTGTAAATACGGAGATCTCCACACTGTAAATACGGAGATCTCCACACCGCCTGTAAATACGGAGATCTCCACACCGCCTGTAAATACGGAGATCTCCACACCGCCTGTAAATACGGAGATCTCCACACCGCCTGTAAATACGGAGATCTCCACACTGTAAATACGGAGATCTCCACACCGCCTGTAAATACGGAGATCTCCACACCGCCTGTAAATACGGAGATCTCCACACCGCCTGTAAATACGGAGATCTCCACACCGCCTGTAAATACGGAGATCTCCACACCGCGAATACGGAGATCTCCACACCGCCTGTAAATACGGAGATCTCCACACTATAAATACGGAGATCTCCACACCGCCTGTAAATACGGAGATCTCCACACCGCCTGTAAATACGGAGATCTCCACACCGCCTGTAAATACGGAGATCTCCACACCGCCGAATACGGAGATCTCCACACCGCCTGTAAATACGGAGATCTCCACACTGCGAATACGGAGATCTCCACACTGCGAATACGGAGATCTCCACACTGCGAATACGGAGATCTCCACACTGCGAATACGGAGATCTCCACACTGCGAATACGGAGATCTCCACACTGCGAATACGGAGATCTCCACACTGCGAATACGGAGATCTCCACACTGCCTGCGAATACGGAGATCTCCACACTGCCTGCGAATACGGAGATCTCCACACTGCCTGCGAATACGGAGATCTCCACACTGCGAATACGGAGATCTCCACACTGCGAATACGGAGATCTCCACACTGCGAATACGGAGATCTCCACACTGCGAATTCACTGAGGGTTGTGAATCTTTGGAATTCTCTACCCCAGAGGACTGTGGATGCTCAGTCGTTGAGTATATTCAAGGCTGTGATCGGTAGATTGTTGGACTCTTGGGGAATCAAGGGATATGGGGATCGGGCGGGAAAGTGGAGTCGAGGTCGATGATCAACCATGATCTTATTGAATGGCGGAGCAGGCTCGAGGGGCCGCGTGGCCGACTCCTGCTCCTAATTCTTATGTTCTTATGAATTGTAGTTTAATTGGGCGAGTTTAGATTCCAAATGTCCTGATCTTAAATTGAACCTTGAAATGTAAATGGACTTTCCAGATAATGAATCACATTGACAATCTGTAAATTGGGCTATAAAAGGTGGAAGTAGTAGATCAGCGTCTATTCCCCACACACCTTATTTAATTACAACTGTGCAGGATATCTTTCATAAACTGCTAATTTAGTCAAAACATAAAGGAAGTTGGGGCGTTGGTGGAATTGAGCTTGTGGCGCAATGACATGATGATTCTCGTTTTGAAATCTAATGTTTGATGACCATTTAACAAACGACTACCTGTTAATCAGTTCTGGGAGTGCTAGAGTACATGTGATCCTTAAAGTAGCTGAATCACTGTGATGTGATATAATATTGGACTGACACAAAAGAAGATTTGAAAAATGATTCTGGCCAATATGAATCAAGCACAGCATGGGTGAGCGCTGAACCAGTGAGAACAAGTTGACTTTAATTGGGCCACTCCAAGTTGGATAAGAACATAAAAGTAGGATAGAGAAACAAAGCGAATGGCATACCTCTAGGAACAATTTACTACCTGTGGGAGTGAGACTCCACCGTCCCTTTCTTGGGCATCCAACGTTGAGTGTCATGTCAGGACAATAAATCACGTCATTAACAGACATGAATTACCAGCCCTAATTGGCTGCGACAAGATTAATTGGTATTTACAGCACACATCCGGTAATTTCATGACGCACAATAGGAGGATCACAGCGAGATGGAGATGTTTGTTTTTTGCGAGGCTAATGGCAGGGTGTCACACATCATCCAGCAATTTGTGGTGAATCGGAACTCAACAACAACTTGCATTTATACATTGCCTTTAAAGTAGTGAAACGTTCCCAGGCGCTTCAAGGCATTCTCAAACAAAATTTGACACACAAGGCAATATTAGGACACAAAAGAGGAAGGTTTTAAGGAGTGCCTTAAAGGAGGAGAGAGTGAGGCGGAGAGGTTTAGGGAGGCAATTCCAGAGCTTAGGGCCTCGGCAGCTGAAGGCAAAGCCGCCAATGGTGGAGCGATGGAAATCGGGGATGCTCAAGAGGCCAGAATTGGAGATCTTGGAGGGTTGTGGGGTTGGAGAAGATTACAGAGATAGGGAGGGTCAAGGCCATGGAGAGATTTGAAAACAAAGGATGAGAATTTTAAGATCGCGGCGTTACCGGACCGGGAGCGAATGTAGGTCAGCGAGAACGGGTAAACGGGACTTGGTGCGAGCTAGGATACAAACAGAGTTTTGGATGAGCTCAAGTTTATGGAGGGGGGGGGGGAATGAGAGGCCGGCCAGGAATGCGTTGGAATAGTCAAGTCTAGAGGTAGCAAATGCATGGATGAGGGTTTCAGCAGCTGATGAAGAGCTGGGGCAGGGGCGGAGATGGACGATATTAAGGAGGTGGAAGTAGGCGGTTTTGGAGATGTGCGGTGGCCATTTTACTGAGGTTCTGAGTGTGGATTTATTTCTGTGTCTATTTCACTCCATCTTTCCCTCTGTCTCTCTCCATCTTTCTCTGCTATGTGGCTCGGTCTCTATATAAATACAAGCTGTTCTTCTGGCTTATCTCTTCTTTGCCACAAATTGCTGGGGGAGTGGGGGGGGGGGTTTGCACACGAATAATGGTGGGAGCCGTGAACTCACCGTTATTTTTCCAACAATTTCTGGGCCATAAACTCCAGATATTGGACCGCGGAGGTGGCTGCTGTGCGGTGGGGAGCGGTGGGATCTGGTGAGGGCAGGTTCATTGGAAATGGAGGCAAAACAATTGAAACAAAAGAAATGAAATGAGGCAGAAAGGAGAACAAAAGGGACAAGGAGCGTGGGAAAGAGAAAAGAGGAAAACAAATCTGAAGACGGAGGGTGTGAAATGAGTGTTGTCAAACACAGGGAGGTTAGAGTTTCGTGTATGTAAATACTCCGGGCCTAATGTTTCCTTTGGCTTGGTGTCAATTTTGTGTCTGATTGTCGCTCCTGTGAAGCGCCGCGGGATGTTTTATTACGTTACAGGCGCTATATAAATGCAAGTTGTTTTTGACCAGGATCTGGACATTGCTGGTTATAGAATATTCAGAGTTGGAAAAAAAGAGTGGAGGGTTGGCAATGGTAATCAAAGATTCCATTGCAGCACTAGAACGTAGGGTTGATGTAGGGGCTGGTGCAAAAATATATTTAGTTGGAGTTAAAGAATAGGAAATAAATTGTTCTATTGGGAGTATATTATAGACTGCCAAACAGTGGAAAGGAGATAGAGGAAGAGATGTGTATTCAAATCAAAGAAAAATGCAGGAACAACATGGCCATAATAATGTCAGACACAACTTGCCTTTTACAAATGCTTGCTGGCTGTCCTTAATTAATCCATGTATTTCTAGGTGAATATTAATTTCAAAACTCAGCAAAGGAGGACGAAGGGTTTGATTAGGGCAGGGAAAATAAAATATGAAAGGAAGCTTGCAGAGAACATTAAAATGGACTGCAAAAGCTTCTATAAATATGTAAAAAGAAAGAGGTTAGTAAAAACAAACGTAGGTCCCCTGCAGTCGGAAACAGGGCAAGTCGTAATGGGGAACAAGGAAATGGCAGATCAATTGAACAAGTACTTTGGTTCGGTGTTTACTGTGGAGGACACACACAACCTGCCGGAAATAAAAGGGGTCAGAGGATCTGGTAAGAGGGAGGAGCTGAGGGAAATCCTTATTAGTCGGGAAAAGGTATTGGGGAAATTGTTGGGACTGAAGGCTGAAAAATCCCCGGGGCCTGATGGTCTGCATCCCAGAGTGGCCTTGGAAATAGTGGATGCATTGACGATCATTTTCCAACATTCCTTAGACTCTGGATCAGTTCCGATGGAGTGGAGGGTGGCCAATGTAACCCCTCTTTTTAAAAAAGGAGGGAGGGAGAAAGCAGGGAATTATAGACCGGTCAGCCTGACATCGGTCGTGGGTAAAATGATGGAAGCAATTATTAAAGATGTCATAACAGACCATTTGGAAAGTGGCGACATGATAGGTCCAAGTCAGCATGGATTTGTGAAAGGGAAATCATGCTTGACAAATCTTCTGGAATTTTTTGAGGATGTTTCCAATAGGGTGGACAGGGGGGAACCAGTAGATGTGGTGTATTTGGACTTTCAGAAGGCCTTCGACAAGGTCCCACACAAGAGATTGGTGAGCAAAGTTAAAGCACATGGGATTGGGGGTAATGTGTTGACGTGGATTGAGAACTGGTTGGCACACAGGAAACAAAGAGTAGGAGTAAATGGGTACTTTTCAGAATGGCAGGCAGTGACCAGCGGGGGTACCGCAGGGTTCGGTGCTGGGACCCCAGCTGTTTACATTATATATTAATGATTTGGACGAAGGGATTAAATGTAATATCTCCAAATTTGCGGATGACACTAAATTGGGAGGCAGTGTGAACAATGAGGAGGATGCTAGGAGGCTACAGAGTGACTTGGACAGGTTGGGTGAATGGGCAAATGTATGGCAGATGAAGTACAATGTGGATAAATGTGAGGTTATCCACTTTGGTGGTAAAAATAGAGAGGCGGACTATTACCTGAATGGTGGCAGATTAGGGAAAGGGGAGGTGCAACGAGACCTGGGCGTCATGGTACATCAGTCACTGAAGGTGGGAATGCAAGTGCAGCAGGCAGTCAAGAAAGCAAACGGAATGATGGCCTTCATAGTAAGGGGATTTGAGTACAGGAGTAGGGAGGTGATGCTGCAGTTGTACAGGGCCTTGGTGAGGCCACACCTGGAGTATTGTGCGCAGTTTTGGTCTCCTAACTTAAGGAAGGACATTCTTGCTATTGAGGGAGTGCAGCGAAGGTTCACTAGATTGATTCCTGGGATGGCCGGACTGACATATCAAGAAAGATTGGGTCAACTGAACTTGTATCCTCTGGAGTTCAGAAGAATGAGGGGGGATCTTATAGAGACATTTAAAATCCTGACTGGTTTAGACAAATTAGATGCGGGCAGAATGTTCCCAATGTTAGGGTCAACTAGAACCAGGGGTCACAGTCTAAGGATTAAGGGGAAGCCATTTAAGACTGAGCTGAGGAGGAACTTCTTCACCCAGAGAGTGGTGAATCTATGGAATTCTCTTCCACAGAAGGTTGTTGAGGCCAGTTCGCTAAATATATTCAAAAGGGAGTTAGATATAACACTCACAACTAGGGGGATCAAGGGGTATGGCGAGAAAGCAGGAATGGGGTACTGAGGTAGCATGTTCAGCCATGAACGCATTGAATGGCGGTGCAGGCTCGAAGGACCGAATGGTCTACTCCTGTACCTATTTTCTATGTTTCTATGTTTCTATGGTCTTTAGAAACACACCCACTTTGAATGTGAGGCTGACTAGTCTATAGCTACCTGGTTTCTCTTCCCTTTTTGAACAAAGAAGTTACATTGGCAACCCTCCAGTCCTCTGGCACAACTTCCATAATCTAAGGATGGTCTAAAGATTGTGGTCAGAGTCTCCACTTTGCTCTCTGACTTCCTTCAGCCAACACGATCTGCTGCCTCTTCCACTTTGAAGTCTACCAATTTTTCCAGTAGTTCTTATCCAAGTGCTCATTTAGTATCTCCAGCTGAAGGGTGTGGTTGTTGGAATGAAAAGCTACAAGAGGCAACTTTATAGACAAATGTAAGAGGTCTGTGAGGAGACAGTGAACTGTATTGCTAAAGAAAATGCAATGGATGTTGTGTATATAGATTTTCAAAAGGTGTTTGATAAAGCCATAGGAGGTTTGTTGATGAAATTAAGACACATGGGATTAATATGTGGCAGCATGGATAGGAAGTTGGTTAAATGTTTTTATGGACTAGAGAGATGTAAATAGTGTTGTCTCCAGGAGTCTCTGTTGGGACAATTGCTCTTCTCGATATTTGTAAATGATCTGGGTATAGTGGCACGATATCAACATTTGTGGATGACACAAAAATAGGGAGCCTGGTTAACTGTGAAGAGGCCAGTAAGTGACTGAACGAGAACATAGACAAGTTAGTAGATTGGGCAGATAGATGTCAGATGAAATTTAATATGGAGAAATGCGAGGGTATACCACATCAGGAAAGGATGAACAGGCTGGGTCTCTTTTCTCTTGAAAAAAGAAGGCTGAGGGGTGACCTAATAGAGGTCTTTAAAATTATGAAAGGTTTTGATAGAGTGGATACAGAGAGAATGTTTCCACTTGTGGGGAAGAGCATAACTAGAGACCATCAATATAAGATAGTCACCAAGAAATCCAATAGGGAATTCAGAAGAAACTTCTTTACCCAGAGAGTGGTGAGAATGTGGAACTCACGACCACGGGGAGTGGTTGAGGCGAATAGTATAGATGCATTTAAGGGGAGGCTGGACAAGCATATGAGGGAGAAGGGAATAGAGGGTTATGCTGATAGATTTAGATGAGGAAAGACGGGAGGAGGCTCGAGTGGAGCATAAACGCCGGCATGGACTGGTTGGGCCGAATGGTCTGTTTCTGTGCCGTATATCCTGTGTAATCCTATGAAATCCTATGAATTGTGAGGTGATAGATTTTGGACAGAAGAATAAGGAGAGGAACATAGGATAATACACAAGCAAAATGGTAAAGGAGTTCACGCGCATAGAGACTTAGGGGTACAGGTACACAAATCCTTAAACGTGGGAGGACAAGTTGATTTAAAAAAAACTTTTTTTAAAGGCATATGAGATTCTCGGTTTGATAAATAGGGTGAAGAGTACAAAAACAAATGCTAAACCTGTGCAAATGATTGGTTAGGCTTTTGGAATAGTGTCCCGTTTGGGCACGTTCCTTTAGGAAGGATATCAAAGCCGTGGAGAAGTTACGGAAGAAATTCACTTTGATAAGTTGGGGAGGAGAGACTTGGAAAAGATTCATTCGAACAAAGAAGGTTAAGAGTAGATCGAATGGAGGTTTTTAAAATGATGCGAGGTTTTGATGAAATAAATCAGGAACAATTATTTTCACTGGTCGGTGAGAGGCCATAAATTTAAGATCGTCACCAAAAGAACGAAGAGAGAGCTTCGAAGAATTTTTTTTTTTTACGGAGAGGGTTGTTAGATTATGGGATGTCTTACCAGAAACAGTGGCGGATGCGGAATCCGTTCTAGGTTTTAAGAGGGAAGTGGATCAATATTTCAAACAAATAAGTGTGGGTGTGTATGGGGGGAAAGGGCCGGGAGATGGGATCGTGAACAGCTCTTTGAGAGCAGCGCGGTTGTGACGGACCGAATGGCCGCCTCCTGCCTGTCAAATTCTGTGATTCACAGCAGCGTGCTGTCTGTGCGTGGAACAACTGGAATTTGCCACCGTTGTGTTCAGTTGGTGTCGTGTTGAATTAAATTGCTCTTCAATTATCAGAGTTTAATTGAACATGACACCCAAGGATTTGAATCCTGTGGGTAAATTATTAGGTGGCGTTCAGAACTTTGTGTTAATTAAAGATAACATTCTATAAATGAAAGCATTCCATGTCTGTGCTTTTCTACATTTTTTAGCACATCCCTTATAAAAGTTGCTTTTAGTGGAAGACGCTAAATTGCTAAAGTAAATTAGTTAATTCAGCTTGCAATAAATATCAGCTTAGAATAAGCAGCCACTTTCCTTGTTCTCATTGAAACATACAAGATTCTGAAGGGGATTGACAGGGTAGATGCTGAGAGGCTGTTTCCCCTGGCTGGAGTGTCTAGAACTAGGGGGCATAGTCTCAGGATAAGGGGTCGGCCATTTAAGACTGAGATGAGGAAGAATTTCTTCAATCAGAGGGTTGTGGAATTCTCTGCCCCAGAGGGCTGTGGATGCTGAATCTTTGAGAATATTCAAGGCTGAGATCGATAGATTTTTGGACTCTGGGGGAATCAAGGGATATGGAGATCGGGCAGGAAAGTGGAGTTGAGGTCGCTGATCAGCCATGATCTTATTGAATGGCGGAGCAGGCTCGAGGGGCCGTATGGCCGACTCCTTCTCTTACTTTTTATGTTCTTATGTTCTTATCTCAACACAGGAGGAGGCCATTCAGCCCCTCGAGCCTGTTCTGCCATTCAATGAGATCGTGGCTGATCTGCGACCTAACTCCATATCCCTTAATACCTTTGCCCCATATCCCTTAATACCTTTGGTTAACAAAAATATATCTATCTCAGATTTAGGTTTTGTAAGTGTGGCATTCCTGCCAGCTGAGATGGGTACCACGCTCTAACTTGTGATCATGAATGAGCGTGGCTGATGCCAGACCATTGGCTCTCTGCCCTTGTGCTGCTGTTTACGTTGGCCCTTGAAGTGTCGGGATCGGGAACGCTCGACCTGAAGAGGTGGTGGAAGCTGATTCCATCAATAATTTTAAAGGGAGTTGGACGGGTTCTTGAGGATGAGGATCTTACAGGGTTACGGACAAAAAGCGGGGATGTGGGACTGAGCACGACTGCTCTTTCAAAGAGCCAGCACAGGCACGAGGGGCCGAATGGCCTCTTTCTGTGCTGTAAGTTTCTATGATTCTAAGTGGTTTGCACACCGACATCTGATGCGGCTGCTCTACATGTGGTTCTGAAAAGAACTAAAATGTGGTGGTGGGGGAACGGGTTAAATCATGCTCGTACATTGTTTTTTTAAAAACACATTTCCCCCCCCCCCCCCCTCCCCACTTTCTATTTCAATTTCATTCACGCATTTTAAAATAATCTAGGGAAGAGATAGCAGAGGCATTGCTACACATACTTAATAATTCGTTAGAAAAAGGTGTAGTGCCAGACGACAGGCGGATAGCTGATATACCTATATTTAAGAAGTGAACAATAGACTAGTCAGCTTAACATCGGTGATAGGAAAAATAATGGACTCCCTATTAAAGGAGAAAATAGAAGAATATCTAGAAACCAAAAATATAATAATGAATAGTCAGCATGGATTTCAAAAGGGAAAGTCTTGCTTGACCAACCTAATTGAATTTTTTGAAGAGGTAACCGAGAGAGTAGACAAGGGTAATGCAGTAGATGTAATTTATCTAGATTTTCAAAAGGCCTTTGATAAGGTAACACATAATAGACTAATTAATAAGGTCAGAGCATGTGGAGTTAGGGGACAAGTAGCAGAATGGATAACTAGCTGACTTCACGACAGAAAGCAGAGAGTAGGGGTAAAGGGTAGCTATTGAGAGTGGCAGAAGGTGGGTAGTGGTGTTCCACAAGGACCAGTGCTGGGACCACTGCTGTTCACAATTTATATTAATGATTTAGACTTTGGAATCAAAACACAATTTCTAAATTTGCAGATGAAAGCAAATTGAGGGGGATAGTCAATACTGAGGAGGACTGCAACAAATTGCAAGAAGACATTAATAAACTTGAAGAATGGGCATATAATTGGCAAATTAAATTCAACAGATAAATGTAAGGTATTTCATTTTGGTAAGAAAAATAGAGAGGTCACATATTACTGTACTTGGAAAATAAGAATCTAAATGGGGTAGAAGAGCAAAGGAATCTGGGAGAACAATTAGACAAATCATTAAAAGTAGCGACACAGGTTAACAAGGCCATAAAAAAAGCAAACCAAGCACTAGGGTTTATTTCTAGAGGGATAGAATTGAAAAGTAGAGAAGTTATGGTAAAATTGTATTGAACCTTGGTTAAACCACACTTGGAGTGCTGCGTGCAGTTCTGGTCGCCATATTATAAAAAGAAAAGAGAGGCACTGGAGAGGGCACAGAAAAGATTTACAAGGATGATACCAGAAATGCGAGGTTATACCTATCATGAAAGGATGAACAGGCTGGGTCCTGAGGGGTGACCTAATAGAGGTCTTTAAAATTATGAAAGGTTTTGATAGAGTAGATACAGAGAGAGTGGTCCCACTAATGGGGAAGAACAAAACTAGAGGCCATCAATATAAGATAGTCATCAAGAACTCCAACAGGGAATTCAGAAGAAACTTCTTTACCCAGAGAGTGGTGAGAATGTGGAACTCGCTACCACAGGCGAATAGTACAGATGCATTTAAGGGGAGGCTAGACAAGCATATGAGGGAGAAGGGAATAGAGGGATATGCTGATAGTGTTAGCTGACAAAAGATGGGAGGAGGCGCGAGTCGAGCGTAAACGCCGGCACGGACTGATGGGCTGAATAGCCTGTTTCTGTGCCGTATATCCGATGTAATCCTACGTTATGTAATTCTATTTATGAAGGTGCCCTGCAGACAAATCTGACAGTTTTACCAGCAGCAACAAGAAACTCCCAAGTACTCTAACCACATTCCACATGTCTGGCTCTGTGTAAAATAGCGTATGACAAGAACGCTACTCGTAACGGCGAAGAGGCTGCATCTGTTAGCTTAGAAACAAAGGCACAACTTACTAAGAATTTTTTTTCAAGGAAATGAGTGATGTTTAATAAAGTTGAAGCAATAATTAAGCTAGGGGTGTTTGAGTTACTTTCCATTAGATAAAATCATGGCTTTGTGTTCTAATGGGATACCCAATGTCACAATGAGCTAATGTTTCCTACACTACAACAGTGACTACACTCCAAAAGTACTTAAATAAAAACAGAAAATGCTGGAAATACTCAGCAGGCCAGGCAGCATCTGTAGAGAGAGCAACAGAGTTAACGTTTCAGGTCGATGACCCTTCGTCAGAACTCCAAAAGTTGTTCTTCTTAGGCAGTCCCTCGGAACCGAGGATGAGCTGCTTCCACACTAAAAATGAGTTCTCAGGTGACTGATGAGTCCAATGCGGGACCTACAGTCTCTGTCACAGGTGGGGCAGACGGTGGTTGAAGGGGCGGGTGGGTTGGGGTGCTTGGGTTGACGTGCGCGCCTTCCTGCTCCCGGCGAAGAGCCTCGAGGTGTTCGGCGCCTTCCTGGATGCTTCTCCTCCACTTTGTGCGGTCTTGGGCCAGGGATTCCCAGGTGTTGGTGGGAATGTTGCACTTTTTCAAGGAGGCTTTGAGGGTGTCCTTGAAGCGTTTCCTCTGGCCACCTGGGGCTCTCTTGCCGTGTCGGAGCTCCGAGTAGAGCGCTTGTTTTGGGAGTCTCGTATCGGGCATGCGGACTTCATTGGCTGTAAAGGGCTTTGAGACGTCCAGGAGTCGTGAAAGGCGCTATATAAATGCAAGTCTGTCCTTCTTTCTAACGTGACTACCGCTGTTGTTACTCTGTCTCCCACTATCCTCACCAACTGTATTCAGAGGAATTTGTGATGAGACCGCCCTTTAGTGTATGGAACGGAAATGGTTAAAAGCCGATGTTCTTTCCACTGTGCTGTGATTTTGAAAGTGTGTGTGTGTGTTTCATAACCAGATTGTGATGTTTTGGTCTAAATCACATTCACTTTTCTTAACATAACTGAGTACAGCTGGGGGCAACTGTAACAATGGCAGACGCCTTATAAACTGACTCACACAGTCGCTGGAGCATTGGCGGGGGGGAAGTCCGACGTACCAATAGATTCATTTTGTGGTGACCAAAACTGAATACTCTTCTAAATTTAGTCTGACTAGTGTACTGGAAAACCTATGGGTAACTGCTGTGGGTTTCTACAGCTGTGGCTTTGTAACGTGTTACTTTATATATTCTATTAAGTATTTAATAGCTTCACCGCATTGGGTGTTAACAGTGACACGTCCACTGTTTCTCCCAGGTCATTTCTAATTCAGTTCTGTTCACCATATAATGTGTCCCAAATATCTTTGGCCTTTTCTCTGTATTGTAATACTTTACATTGATCAGTGTTCAATGTAATATGTTATGTTTCTGCTCATTTGAACTAAAGCTAAATTTAGCTGCAACATTGGTTTTGGGATCTAGATAACCTTATCTGGACCAAAAACAATACAGGCTCAAGCACTCAGTCTTGTGGGATGCGAATAGAATCATAGAACGGTTACAGCACGGAAGAAGGCCATTCGGCCTGTCGAGCCTGTGCCGGCTCTCTGCAAGAGCACTTCAGCTAGTCCCACTCCCCCGCCCTTTCCCCGTAGCCCTGCAAATTTCTTTCCTTCAGATACTTATCCAACTCCCTTTTGAAAGCTGTGATTGAATCTGCCTTTCAGGCGTTGCATTCCAGATCCTAGCCACTCGCTGCGTAAAAAAGTATTTCCTCATGTCGTTCTTTTGCCAATCACCTTAAATCTGTGTCCTCTGGTTCTCGATCCCTCTGCCAATGGGAACAGTTTCTCTCTATCTATTCTGTCTAGACCCCTCATGATTTTGAACACCTCTATCAAATCTCCTCTCAATCTTCTCTGCTCTAAGGAGAACAACCCCAGCTTCTCCAGTCTATCCACGTAACTGAAGTCCCTCATCCCTGGAATCATCCTCGTAAATCGTTTCCGCACCCTCTCTAAGGCCTTCACATCCTTCCTAAAATGCGGTGCCCAGAATTGGACACAATACTCCAGTTGAGGCCAAACCAGTGTTTTATACAGGTTCATCATAATTTCCACGCTTTTGTACTCTACACCTCTATTCTTTTTTTATTCGTTCATGGGATGTGGGCGTCACTGGCAAGGCCAGCATTTATTGCTCATCCCTATTCATGAAGCCCAGGATCTCATAAGCTTTTTTAACTGCTTTCTCAACCTGCCCTGCCACCTTCAATGATTTGTGCACATATACCCCCAGGTCTCTCTGTTCCTGCACCCCCTTTAGGATTGTACCCTTTAGTTTATATTTCCTCTCCTCTCATACATTTTGGTAGAAAGAATCACTTCGCATTTTTCTGTGTTAAATCTCATCTGCCACGTGTCCGCCCATTCCGCCAACCTGTCTATGTCGTCTTGAAGTCTATTACTATCTTCCTCACTGTTCACTATACTTCCAAGTTTTGTGTCATCTGCAAATTTTGAAATTGTGCCCTGTATACCCACATCCAAGTCATTAATATATATCAAGAAAAGCAGTGGTCCTAGTACCGACCCCTGGGGAACACCACTGTATACCTTCCTCCAGTCCAAAAACAACCGTTCACCACTACTCTCTGTTTCCTGTCACTTAGCCAATTTCGTATCCATGCAGCCGCTGTCCCTTTTATTCCATGGGCTTCAACTTTGCTGGCAAGCCTATTATGTGGCACTTTGTCGAACGCCTTTTGGAAATCCATGTACACTACATCAACCGCATTGCCCTCATCAACCCTCTCTGTTACCTCATCAAAAAACTCGATCAAGTTGGTTCACCACGATTTGCCTTTAACAAATTTGTGCTGGCTTTCCTTAATTAATCCACACTTGTCCAAGTGACTGTTAATTTTGTCCCTGGTTATTGTTTCTAAAAGCTTCCCCACTACTGAGGTTAAACTGACTGGCCTGTAGTTGCTGGGTTTATCTTTACATCCTTCTTGAACAAAGGTGTAACAGTTGCAATTCTCCAGTCCTCTGGCACCACCCCCTTTTCTAAGGAGGATTGGAATATTATGGCCAGTACCTCCGCAATTTCTTCCTTCACTTCCCTCAGCGTCCTAGGATGCATCCCATCCGGTCCTGGTGATTTATCTACTCTAAGTACAGCCAGCCTTTCTAGTACCTCGTCTTTATCAATTTTGATCCCATCCAGTATCTCCTCTACTTCCTTCACTATGTCTATGGCAGCAACCTCCTCCTTGGTGAAGACAGATGCAAAGTATTCATTTCGTACCTCAGCCATACCCTCTGCCTCCATGCATAGGTCTCCTTTTTGGTCCCTAATCGGCCCCACCCCTCCTCTTACTACCCTTTTACTATTTATATGCCTATAGAAGACTTTTGGATCACCTTTTATGTTAGCTGCCATTCTATTCTCATACCCTCTCTTTGCCCCTCTTATTTTCTTTTTCACTTACATAGAAACATAGAATCTAGGAGCAGGAGTAGGCCATTCGGCCCGTCGAGCCTGCTCCACCATTCAATACGATCATGGCTGATCATCCAAATCCAGTACCCTGTCCCTGCTTTAATCCCCACAGTACACATATCCCACCCGACCCCCGTAACCCCACGTATTTAATTCCCCCTAACATATCCCATCCTATCCCCATAACCCCACATATTTAATCCCCCTCTAACACTAAGGGTCAATTTATCATAGCCAAATCAACCTAACCCGCACATTTTTGGACTGTGGGAGGAAACCGGAGCACCCGGAGGAAACCCACGCAGACACGGGGAGAATGTGCAAACTCCACACAGACAGTCACCCGAGGTCAGATTCGAACCCGGGTCTCTGGCGCTGTGAGGCACCAGTGCTAACCACTATGCCACCGTGTTGCTCCTCTGAATTTTCTATATTTAGTCTGATTCTCAGATGTATTCTTGACCTGACATCTGTCATACGCACTCTTTTTCTGCTTCATCTTACTCTCGATCTCTTTCGTCTGACCTCACCTAATACCGCACTATTTCTTACTCTAGTGCTAGCCGTCTCTCCCAATCCTTTGTGCCCATTGTTTCTCCTTTCTAATCCAGGGAGCTCTGACTTTAGTTGCCCTAATGAGAATGTACCTCGACTGTACCCGAACTATTTCCTCTTTAAAGGCAGCCCATTGTTCCATTACAGTTTTGCCTGCCAATCTTTGATTCCAGTTTACCCGGGCCAGATCCGTTTTCGTCCCACTGAAATTGGCCTTCCCCCAGTTAAACATTCTTACTCTAGATTGCTCCCTGTCCTTTTCCATAGCTAATCTAAACCTTATGATACTATGATCACTGTTCCCTAAATGTTCACCTACTGACAATTGCTCCACTTGACCTACCTCATTCCCCAGAACCAGATCCAGCAATGCCTCCTCCCTCATCGGGCCGGAAACATGCTGATCAAGAAAGTTCTCCTGAACACACTTCAGAAATTCTTCCCCTTCTCTGCCCTTTACACTATTACTATCCCAGTCTATATTAGGATAGTTGAAGTCCCCCATTATTACTACTCTATAGTTCTTGCACCTCTCTGTAATTTCTCTGCAAATTTGCTCCTCCATATTTTCCCACTAGTTGCTGGCCTATAGAATACACCTAGTAGTGTAATGGCACCTCTATTGTTTCTTAACTCTAGCCATATAGATTCTGTCCTTGACCCCTCCAGGACATCCTCTCTCTCCAGCACTGTAACATTCTCCTTAACTAATAGTGCCATACCACCTTCTATCTTTCCTTCCCTATCTTTCCTGAACACCCGAATATCCAGGAATATTTAATACCCAATCCTGCCCTTTTTTGAGCCAGGTCTCCGTCATTGCGATGACATCATATTCCCATGTGGCTATTTGCGCCTGCAGCTCACCAGCCTGGTTTACTACGCTTTGTGCGTTCATATACATACACTGTAAACCTATCTTAGACCATCCTGTGTTCTCTCTTAGTCTGACCTCACCTAATACCTGACTATTTCTTACTCTAGTGCTGTCTGTTACTCCCAATCCTTTGTGCCCTTTGTTTCTGCTTTCTAATGCTTCATCCTGGTGCCCATCCCCCTGCCAACTTAGTTTAAACCCACCCCAACAGCACGAGCAAACCCCCCCCCCGCGAGGTTATTGGTGCATGCTCTGTTGAGGTGCAACCCGTCCGGAACGCTCCTTTGCTATTTTCCATCCAGCTATTTGCCCCATCCCATGTTCTACCCCAGGATCCTTTTGGCTCTTAGTTTAATCTGCAATCTTTCACGTGGCGTTTAGTTTATTAAGCTTTCGGACTGCTTTTAATAATCGTACAGAATGCTGTTACTGACCACCTGTAACATCCTTAAAGAAATAAGGAAGACTCGTTGGGCAGGATCTACTGGTTCTAGCTCCACCTTGGCTGTTTCTTACTAAGTTAGTGTACACTGGTTATACTCTTTTTAGTATAGATCAGTGTTGACCTTTCTAATCTCTTGTAACAAAATCATCTGGTCTCAGAGTTTGTTGTGGTCCATCTGCCAGTAAATATCCAATGGATTGGCACCTTTAAATGCTTCAAAGTGACTTCAGAATATTGGTACAGGTGGTGAGTTTTTCCACTTCTGAAAAGGAATCATTTTCCCCTGGTGGGGGGGGAAGGGGGGAAATGATCTACTCTTAACTCCTGCTTGGGTCGTCTCACCAGCAGTGTTGCAGTGCACGGGTGAAAAGGCGGAGCATCTATCTCCGCAGTCAGGTCCTGATCTGACTGGAAAGCTGTGGTGAGAGAATTCTTTCGGAGAGGCATTCTCACACCGCCTGGGGTTCAGGTCACATGGGCGTAAGCTTGCTGTCACGTTAGGTTCCATTGGGCCTCCGCGGGCATTTTATAAATTGAAGCTGTGTTTTTTGTTTTTAATTGTGTGTAGACACGCGTGCTTTCTGGGGCCCTGGGGCATTGCTTTTTTGGGTGGGGAGTGAAATAAATTTGAAACCGATAATGTCTCTTCTCCAAACTGTGTTAATTTGCAAAACAGGTTTTTCAAAAATTGGGTCAACCTGCTGTTCCTTGGCGTCAGAGGGCAGTGTGCATTGGTGACTCCAAGTGCTAAGTTACCACTGGGAGATGTTTCAGTATCAGGGTGGGTTCATTTTTAAAGGCTAGCACGGCTATGATTCTGAATGATCCTGGTTTGTTTTAATCACCTAGGAGGACGCGATCGCTACATGGACCAAGTCCAGCAACAAAGTTTGGACCCAAAGCATGCATGCTGCAGAATCCGAAGGCCGTAATGTAAGTAGTTTGTTTATGCCGATCACATCTCAACAATATTTGCAGGCAGTTCAGTGTATTTTCCTACCAGCGATTGCAAACTTATACAGTTACTTATAAAGTTTATTCACTTTAACTTTAACTCTTTAGGGAAAATCTTGACATCTTTTCAAATGTTTTGTTTGCACTGACGGTGGGCTTGGGAATGAAGGTTGCGTATGTTAATTAGGAGTACAGAATGCTCCATACAAATGTCAAGATCCTTGTTTTCCCACAAAGCAAGGAATATATCGCTGCCGATGTTATCCTTGAAGTTATAGTGCCAAGCGCTTCATTTAAATTTGCAGACCGAGCCTAAATATAATAAAGATATTACTGTTGTCATAAAGTTTGGCTAAATTTATGTTCTAGTCAGTTCTTACATGTGAACTCTTTAACTCTTTCGTGATTCTTCGAGTTCCAAATTATGGAAATCTTTCGTCTACAAATGACTGCATTTAAAAAGAGCTTGACATTTTTGATATAACGATGATGTAATGGATTGAGATCTTAATGCTTTGTCTATAAAATGGTAAGAAGCTGGTAAGTGCCTGTGACCACTCGTGAGGAGCTTTCTTCACTGGGTGACTTGGGAGAGAGCAACGGGGCAGTGTCAGAGCGATGAACTAAGAGAAACAGCGAAATGAGCAAGAGCTCTTCAATGTGGAGATGGAGCACCTCGGAGGGAATCTTTGTGTCGAGGTATATAAATACTTAACGGATTCACCAAAGTGACAGGACAAGATGATGGGATGTTAAGGGCAAGTTTAGGAGGGATTTCTCTGTGTACAGAGGGTGATCGGCAACTGAAATGGGTTCCGAGGAAAGATGGCTTGCGGCCAGAACATTGAACTCATTTAAAAAATCAGCTTCTTGCTGGAGCTGGAGAGAGTAGAGATATACTTCTGGATGGAAGAGTAAAGAGGGCGTCCTTCAAATCTATCTTGTGAATTTGTAAACCAACATTTTCACTTGAACTTTCCCTAGAGGTCATGTATCCCCAGTCTCTGCTCTCTCTCTCTTTGGGGTAGGAGGAGGAGAAATACTTGCTCGATGGGGATCCTTTGCTCTTCGACTCCCGCCAGGTAGACTGGGAAGCTTGTCATTAGAGGTGACCGGCCAAGGTTTGGGTCATCCTACCTTCTCCGCTGAGGCGGTAGTGTGGGTGCTGAAGGACAAGATCACTCTTGTAGTTGTTGAGTAACTGTGCTATCTTCTGGAAAGTACCAAAGATTGATAATCTCAGGTTAAGTGTGTCAGAGGACATTGTAATGGAAACATTTAGTTCTCGCAATGCAAAAATTAACCCCCTTGCCCCCTAATCTGGAGCAGACATGAAGAGTTTAATACTGTAATACTAAATTGAGATTCAACTGGCAGCCAACATTACTCATAAGTAATTGAAATGCAATATTAATTTTGATCTAATTGTAGAATATTTATGATGCGAATTTTCCAATGCATCTGTCTGCTTTGAAGATCTGTAATTTATCTCAAATTTTAATTCACCAACTGCCATATCGCATGTAGCCATTTGACTGATTTTTTGCATGAAGCATACGGTGCAAGACTGGACACAATCTAATGCTTAAAACCGTAGGGAAACACGGCAGCCAGTTTGCGCACAGGAAGATCCCACAAACAACAAAAGAATAAATAACCAGAGAATCTGTTTTTTAGTGTTGGTTGAGAGATAAATCATGACCAGGACACTGGGAGAAATCCCCTGCTCTTCAGATAGTGCCATGGGATCTTTTACCTCCATCTGAACAGGCAGACGGAGCCTGGGTTTAACGGCTTGAACCCATGACCTTCTAACTCAAGTGCTACCCCCGAATTAAGGCTGACACCAATGACTTTTAAAGCTCCTATTGTATACTGTGGAAAAAAATATATCAGTAATGGCGCCCGGCTCCGGTCCCGGTGTGAAGTCTGGCTAACCGGGAGCATGATTTTCTGATCTGTCGTCTCCATTAGTAAAGGCTCCAACAGAGCCTTGCAAAATGACCTCTTAAATATTTTTAGAGAAAATCGTAAACTATAAATATGGTATCACATTTGTAAACGGGCAGTGCGTTAATGCTATTTACTTCTGTTTGCGTGATGGCCTCTGCATTTATATTTGGATGTTGAGCTCTGTTCCCAGAATGTAGACGCTGTCATTGAGCAAAGGAGCTGCCTTGTCTACTGAGAAGGTTCTGCCTCCTCGATCAACAATCCATTTCCATCTAACTTGCTGACAGCAAAAAGAAAGAAAAAAAAAGACTTGCCTTTATACAGCACCTTTCACGACCACCGACCGTCTCAAAGCGCTTTAAAGCCAATGAAGTACTTTTTTTGAAGTGTAGTCTCTGTTGTAATGTGGGAAACGCGGCAGCCAATTTACGCACAGCAAGCTCCCACAAACAGCAATGTGATAATGACCAGATCATCTGTTTTTGTGATGATCATTGAGGGATAAATATTGGCCAAAACACCGGGGATAACTCCCCTGCTCTTCTTCGAAATAGTGCCATGGGATCTTTTACGTCCACCTGAGAGAGCAGACGGGGCCTCGGTTTAACGTCTCATCCGAAAGACGGCACCTCAGACAGTGCAGCACTCCCTCAGCACTGCACTGGAGTGTCAGCCTGGATTTTTGTGCTGAAGTCTCTGGAGTGGGACTTGAACCCACAACCTCCTGACTCAGAGGCGAGGGTGCTGCCCACTGAGCCACGGCTGACACTGACAGCCAACTCAAACCCTACATTAAATAAGGAGCTGGGATCGACCTGCTGGTGACAATCATTCAGTTACAGGGCCGCAAATACAATTTTTCTCCTCTGTTTATTCACTCCAAACGGAAGCTCTTTTTGTTGTTCGGCACCATCGAGGTGCGAGTCATCGTCGGCCTCTCTATTTTGTAAGTGACCAGGGAACAGATTTAATAGCCGATGAGACAGTAGAACGAGAAATCCAGTAGGTAATTGAACAAAGACGGGCTAAACCCTTTCAGAAGTTGCAACGGAAATATCAGTTACCAAAGAGGACTTTAGATAATACTCTACAAATGAGGCGTTTCCGACCACGTATCCGCGGCATCACTGAGACCGCCTATTCCCACCTCCGTAACACTGCCCGTCTCCGCCCCGCCTCAGCTCATCCGCTGCTGAAACCCTCATCCATGCCTTTGTTACCTCTAGACTTGACTATTCCAACCCACTCCTGGCTGGCCTCCCACGTTCTACCCTACGTAAACTTGAGGTCATCCAAAACTCGGCTGCCCCGTGTCCTAACTCGCCCCAAGTCCCGTTCACCCATCACCCCTGTGCTCGCTGACCTACATTGGCTCCTGGTTAAGCAACGTCTCGATTTTAAAATTCTCATCCTTGTTTTCAAATCCCTCCATGGCCTCGCCCCTCCCTATCTCTGTAATCTCCTTCAGCCCCACAACCCCCCGAGACCCGCTGCTCTAATTCTTCCCTCTTGAGTATCCCTGATTATAATCGCTCAACCATTGGCGGCCGTGCCTTCTGTTGCCTGGGCCCCAAGTGCTGGAATTCCCCCCCTAAACCTCTCTGCCTCTCTCGCCTCCTTTAAGACGCTCCGTAAAACCTACCTCTTTGACCAAGCTTTTGGTCACCTGCCCTAATTTCTTATGTGGCTCGGTGTCAAATTTTTGTCTTCTAATACTCCTGTAGAGCACCTTGGGACGTTTTACTACATTAGAGGCGCTATATAAATACACGTTGTTGTTGTTGGATTTGGGACACTGGATCAAAGAAAGAACCCAGCCACTTCCAGGCCTTACTGATGTCATGGTGCAAAACCTTTACAATTTTTTTCTATGATGCGGAGATGCCGGTGTTGGACTGGGGTGGACAAAAGTGAGAAGTCGCACAACACCAGGTTATAGTCCAACAGTTTTATTTGAAATCACAAGCTTTCGGAGCCCTGACGAAGGAGCAGCCGCTCCGAAAGCTCGTGATTTCAAATAAAACTGTTGGACTATAACCTGGTGTTGTGCGACTTCTCCATTTTTTTCTAGACAAGGGATCGACTGTACTAAAAATGCTTGGTGGGAGCATGAGCAAAGTTAATGATGGACTTCTACTTGTAGCTAACTGTGGGAGTCTAGCCACAGCCAGTCTCCATAGTTGGAACTAGTGAAGGGTGAAGGAGCTATAGGCGTCTAGATCGATATATAGTGCAACCACTTGTACATACAACCCCATTGGGCTATGATCTGAAGAAAGATCAATAGAAGATAAGAACACAAGAACCAGGAGCAGGAGTCGGCCATACAGCCCCTCGAGCCTGCTCCGCCATTCAATAAGATCATGGCTGATCCTCGGCCTCAACTCCGCTTTCCCGCCCTGATCTCCATATCCCTCGATTCCCCTAGAGTCCCAAAATCTATCGATCTCCGCCTTGAATATACTCAACGATTCAGCATTCACAGTGCTCTGGGGTAGAGAATTCCAAAGATTCACAACCCTCTGGGTGAAGAAATTCCTCCTCATCTCGGTCTTAAATGGCCGACCCCTTATCCTGAGTCTGTGACCCCTGGTTCTCGACTCTCCAGCCAGGGAAAACAACCTCTCAGCATCTACCCTGTCAATCCCCCTCAGAATCTTATAAGTTTCAATGAGATCACCTCTCATTTTTCTAAACTCCAGAGTGTATAGGCCCAATCTCTCCTCATAGGACAGCCCTCTCATCCCAGGAATCAGTCAATCCAGGGAAGATCAGAGATCCCTATAAACCTACGCCCAGTTCGATGTATCCTGTGTTTACCAGTGGCTGTGCTGCTAGACCTGTGTGTGACTAAACTGATGGGAGTTGTGTTTGGGTGAGTGTGAGTTGAAGACAATCTGACACTCCCAAGAAAGAAATGCGGCTGGAACTTTTATGGCATGTGATACAGTTCAAAAAATTCAGCAAGAAAACCGTTTCTTATCTGGTTCCTGGGATTGGGGGATTGTAGAGAGGAAGAGTGGGTACAAGTTCAACTTGCTCTATAGTATCAAGTGATTAGACCCCCAGCTCACTGTGACCCTTTGCCTCCTTAATCATCACTGCACTGTATAACATTGAAAAACAGACAGCTACAACCTTCAGATAATACCAGCTAAGTAGGAAATACTGTAATCAAACCATATATAGACACAATAGGCGAGATGTGGAAAAGGTTCACTATCCTTAGCCTGTGCACTTCGCTTACTAGTTACCCACCTGTCATGAAAATCACTTTTCAGTACAACGGTGAGACATTTTGAAGTAGTTCTTAATTATTATGAGGTACAAACTTGAATGCTTTGGTAATGAGCACTGCCCTGTACTGCCCTCTATTTGTATTAGAAGGAGGGGGGGGAGTAAGAAAAGTGTTTTGAGGAAAAGCTTCTGTGGAGGTTGCAGCACTGAAATTGGGCAAGCAGGAACTCGCTGTCCCCTCAACACTGGAACAAGCCAAAGGCAGCATGGAGGCCACTGTGGGGAAAAGTAGTGATTTGCACGACAGGTGAGTGTGTACAAAGTAAGGTGCCAACTTCTGTTGGGGGGGGGGGGTAACCATTTTTTTTCCCCTCGTGATTTCAATTAAAAAAAAATGTAATTGACAAAAACACTGCAAATTCTAGAAAGATGAAACTAAGGCAAAAAAAAAAGGCTGGATTTAACCAGCCGGTCTTTGGCGTCGGAAAAGAGAAAAGACAGTTAACATTTTGGATAAGGAACCTTCATCAGAACCGAGTGTTCTGCTGTAGGGGGAATAAATACGTGGGGTTCCGGGGATAGGGTGGGATATGTGTCGGTGCAGGCTCGATGGGCCGAAATGGCCTCTATCTGCACTGTGGGGATTCTGTGATTCTGTGTACGGTGTTTACCGAAATATTGATGCTGACGGACCTGTAGTGGATTTCCCAGCAGTCTCTTTCTTTCCATTATTAAACTTATTAGTGTTATCTGAAAATACATTGAGAGCCAGGTTGTGTAATGTTTGTGGTTTAGCATGAATTGAGTCACACCTATTTTCCATAAATACCTCCTTCCCATTTCATCAAGACCTCACGCAAATGGGGTTTTTCATATTCATGTTATGTGAGGAGAATTTAATTATTTTGCTCAGTTTTGGCTGAAGTTGCTGCAGTGGAGTTGTGCTGATTGAATAATGCAGGAATGCTGTTGGATTACGTGGTTCTGTCCTGCTGGTTTTTTATCTTTTTTCAGTGTCAGCCTGTGGCTCAGTGGGTAGCACTCCCTCGCCTCTGAGACAGAAGGTTGTGGGTTGAAGTCCCGCACCAGGGACTTTAAAAAAAAATGTTTAATTATTTTATTTGTTCATGGGATCTGGGCGTCGCTGGCAAGGCCAGCATTTATTGCCCATCCCTAGTTGCCCCTTGAGAAGGTGGTGGTGAGCCGCCTTCTTGAACCGCTGCAGTCCATGTGGTGAAGGTGCTCCCACAGTGCTGTTAGGTCGAGAGTTCCAGGATTTTGACCCAGCGACGATGAAGGATCAGCGATATACTTCTAAGTCAGGATGGTGTGTGACTTGGAGGGGAATTTGGAGGTGATGGTGTTCCCATGCGTCTGCTGCCCTTGTCCTTCTAGGTGGTAGAGGTCGTGTGTTTGGGAGGTGCTGCCGAAGAAGCCTTGGCGAGTTGCTGCAGTGCATCTGTAGATGGTACACACTGCAGCCACGGTACGCCGGTGGTGGAGGGAGTGAATGTTTAAGGTGGTGGATGGGGTGCCAATCAAGCGTGCTGCTTTGTCCTGGATGGTGTCGAGCTTCTTGAGTGTTGTTGGAGCTGCACTCATCCAGGCAAGTGGAGACTATTCCATCACACTCCTTACTTGTGCCTTGTAGATGGTAGAAAGGCTTTGGAGAGTCAGGAGGTGAGACACTCGCCGCAGAATACCTAGCCTCTAACCTGCTCTTGTTGCTCTCGCTTGTTGGAGATGGTCATTGCCTGGCACTTGTGTGGCACGAATGTTACCTGCCACTTATCAGCCCAAGCCTGAACGTTGTCCAGGTCTTGTTGCATGCGGGCATGGACTGCTTCATTATCTGAGGAGTTGCGAATGGCGCTGAACATTGTGCAGTCATCAGCGAACATCCCCATTTCTGACCTTATGTTGGCGGGAAGGTCATTGATGAAGCAGCTGAAGATGGTTGGGCCTAGGACACTGCCCTGAGGAACTCCTGCAGCGATGTCCTGGGGCTGTGATGATTGACCTTCAATCACCACAACCATCTTCCTTTGTGCTCGGTATGACCCCAGCCAGGGACTCAAGCACATAAAGCTAGGCTGACACTCCCAGTGCAGTGCTGAGGGAGTGCTGCACAGTCGGAGGTGCCGTCTTTCGGATGAGACATTAAACCGAGGCCCCGTCTGCTCTCTCAGGTGGACGTAAAAGATCCCGTGACACTATTTCGAAGAAGAGCAGGGGAGTTATCCCCGGTGTCCTGGGCCAATATTTATCCCTCAATCAACATCACTAAAACAGATTATCGGGTCATTATCTCATTGCTGTTTGTGGGAGCTTGCTGTGCGCAAATTGGCTGCCACGTTTCCTACATTACAACAGTGACTACAATTCAAGAAAAGGACTTCATTGGCTGTAAAGCGCTTTGGGACATCCGGCGGTTGTGAAAGGCGCTACAGAAATGCAAGTCTGTCTTTCTTTCCTTATTTGGTATGCTGTTTGCCGGTTCAGCAAAACTTTTTAAACTTCATGCACTCAAACATCAGGAACAGCTGTATTACTGTAACATTGGCCCTGAACTAAACACCTGAAACACCATCTTTACATCAAAATGTTTCAGCACCTGATTTGTGTTTTCCCGCTCTCTCATTTCACACACTCTCTGCTCTATTTTTCCCGTTCCCTTCTTTTACTTTAACCTTCACTTTTCTCTCGCCTAATTATTCTAAACCTTTTTAATTTCGCTTAAAAGATCTTTTGGAAGCTTAAAAAAACAGCCAACAAATTGTGACCCGAAGGAAACATTCCTTGGGTCCACTTGCCTGTCGGGTAAGCCCCTTTTCATTTTCCTATAATTGCCCGCTTTCTGCACTTCTGGACCCAGACAAATAAAAGTGAAATGTATATTTCTTTTTCTATGCCAAGTCAATGAAACGTCTAAATTGTGAGAATTTAAATGATCGCATCGTGGATATGACCAGGTCAATCGGCACAAAAGCTACATTAAAACCAATTCAACCTCCCCCATCCCCACCCCCCTTCACCCAGTCCAACAGCATCCAAATAATTAAACTCCGACAAAGTGGTCATTATGTTGGAACTGGAAAGTGTTGAGCTACAAATTGGTATGGAGATTAAATAAGTGAGAGGGAGTCATTTTTGAACATGGTCTGTGGGATGAATGAGCTTGATGGGTCAAATAGTCAGTTCTTGGCTCCTGATTTCTTGCATTCCCTGCTAGATGAATTTCTGCCCCTGACCTGTATGTGAGGCAAGTACTGAGTCGAGGCTAGGTACAGTGGCCTCTGCAAGACTGTTGATTGGCAGTAGCGGAGTCCTTGAGGGAAGGTTCCCTATCTGCCTACTCTATTGGAGAAGTGTTTGGCACCGGGTAACCTTAAGAAGGGAAAAAGAAATTTAAAATGGGACACGACAAAATAATTTACAAAGACTTGCTTGAACTTTGGCTTTGAATAAGTAAATGCTCGTCCCATACGGTGGTGGGAGGAAGCCTTTCTACTATTCCAAATAGAAGAATCAATTCAATTATTGGGGTAATTTGGCTGAAAATGTAAATTCTGCAACATTCTAATGTGTTTAGCTTTCCCACACACTATTGGGAGTCTTATTGTGTCTGAACTATTTAACACAATGAAGCTCCTTCCATCCGACTATTTGTTCTGACTTTTGAGTCAAAATATTGTAGTAACATTTAAGTCTTTTTTTAATCGATATTTTGAACATCAGAGTGCAGCGACCCTTTACTTCACAGGCCCGTGGACACGGTCCCCAGTTACTCTCCTTTACTTACTGAGACAAATTTTTGTCCATGGTTTTTCTGATTTTTTTTTTTCCTTGTTTTATTTTAAACTAGCGGTTTTAAACGCCTTCATTCACTGTCGGCATGGTTGCTTGGAGGTGGGGTGTTTATTGCCACTTTGAAGTATTTTAACATTCTGATGTTTTGATTGCTAAGATGCTGAGAGAAGTTGTACGCAAGAACACTTCCTGTGGGCCATTTGCGCAAGTCACCCAGCAATTGAGTGTATCTCGTTAACCTTGTTGGATTGTTTTGTAAATGGCGTATTCTCCCTGCCGAAGGAAACTGCTTATTAAATCAAAGTGGTATTCTAGACTGAAATGTTACACAACTGCCAAATATGATTCAGGGGCGGGAAAGTGGAGTTGAGGTCGATGATCAGCCATGATCTTATTGAATGGCGGAGCAGGCTCGAGGGGCCGTATGGCCGACTCCTGCTCCTATTTCTTATGTTCATAGTTCGGTTTGTCTTGCTGTGATGCACTCTTGGGTAATTCGTACGAAGACTCTATTCTAACCTTGCGGAGGAACATGTTTGTTTGTTTCCATCTGATGCATACTTCATCTCGTGTTCTGGATGGACAATCCAGAGGGTCTTGTCTGTGGGGGTCACAGGAAGGTCAACATAGAAACATAGAAGATAGGAGCTGGAGTAGGCCATTCGGCCCCTCGAGCCTGCTCCGCCATTTAATGAGATCATGGCTGATCATCCAAATTCAGTACCCTGTCCCTGCTTTCTCCCCATATCCCTTGATCCCTTTAGCCTATAGAAATATATCTAACTCCTTCTTGAGTATATTTAATGAATTGGCCTCAAAAGGACAAGTACAGGCAAGAGAGAGAGCGTTCAACCCTATCTAGTTTATTTTTCATAGCGATCTACAACTCGGCCCCCACACCTCCGATCACAGTGTCTAACTGCTTCTTCAATGACTCCAAAGGTTTTGCCTCCATGATGCTATCCGACCCTGCTTTGCTTGATTCACAATCCTTGTGTAACATTTGCAAACTTCCAGTACTGTATTGGGTTGCTCAGGATCTCACCTATGCTGCAAATAATTCTATTCATGATAAAACCTGTATAATAGTTTAGCCTGTTACGAAAAAAAGTAACCAACACGGCTGATATTTATCCATCGACAGAAGTGACACGAGAAGTAATGGAATCGATGAACAGCAACAACAACGTGTATTTATGTAGCACCTTTAACATAGTAAAACGTCCCAAGGCGCTTCACTGGAAGCGCACTGCTCCTATTTCTTATGTTCTTATGTTCTTATGTTCTTATGTTCACAGGAGCCAATTATCAAACAAAATTTGACACCGAGCCACACAAGGAGATGTTAGGACAGCTTGGTCAAAGAGGTAGGCTTTAAGGAGCGTCTTAAAGGAGGAGAGAGAGGTAGAGAGGTTTAGGGAGGGAATTCCAGAGCTTAGGGCCGAGGCAGCTGAAGGCACGGCCACTGATGGTGGAGTGATTATAATCAGGGATGCTCAAGAGGGCAGAATTAGAGGAGCGCAGAGATCTCAGAGGGTTGTGAGGCTGGAGGAGGTTATAGAGATAGGGAGCGGCGAGGCTAGTTGAGGGATTTGAAAACGAGGATGTGAATTTTGAAATCAAGGCGTTGCTGAAACATGAGCGAATGTAGGTCAGCGAGCACAGGGGTGATGGATGAATGAGACTTGTGCGAGTTAGGACACGGGCAGCCAAGTTTTGGATGACTACATTGGTAGAATGTGGGAGGCCAGCCAGGAGTGCGT
Source organism: Squalus acanthias (assembly GCA_030390025.1). Taxonomy (NCBI): domain Eukaryota; kingdom Metazoa; phylum Chordata; class Chondrichthyes; order Squaliformes; family Squalidae; genus Squalus; species Squalus acanthias. The sequence goes on from CM059440.1 coordinate 3,931,659, forward strand.
TGGAATAGTCAAGTCTAGAGGTAACAAAAGCACGGATGAGGGTTTCAGCAGCGGATGAGCTGAGGCAGGGGCGGAGACGGGCGATGTTGCGGAGGTGGAAATAGGCGGTCTTGGTGTGGTCGGAAGCTCATCTCGGTGTCAAATACGGCACTATGGTTGCAAGCGGTCTGGTTCAGCCTCAGGACAGTGGCCAGGGAGAGAGGGATGGAGTCGGTGGCTAGGGAGCGGAGTTTGTGGCGGGGACCGAAAACAATGGCTTCGGTGTTCCCAATATTTGGTTGGAGGAGATTTCTGCTCATCCAGGACGATCCAGCAGTAAATTTACAATAAAAGAGAGGACTGTTTTGCCTTGTCATGCTGCAGCTCAGGTTGCCAGCTGTAGTTGGATGTATTCCTGGAGGTTTCCTGGCGTGATCTCCCGCTATTGGTCCCTCCTCCGGGCACACTGCCTTCCCATGGCCAATTGGAAAGTGAACAGACTCTTTGTTAACCGATTGAACTAATCTTGACTGTTGGTCAAACGGCCTTTTTTCGCCATCTCCAATATTTTTATGACTAGAAAATGAAAGTGTTGAAAGAAAATGAGAAACTCTTTTCTTTTTGAAATGCCCCAAACGGTTTTTCTCCAGGGTTTGCTCGCCGAAGCGGGCTGGAGATTAATCTTCGATTCCCCTGGCTGGAGAGTTTAGAACCAGGGGGCACAGTCTCAGGATAAGGGGTCGGCCATTTAAGACTAAGATGAGGAAGAATTTCTTCACTCAGAGGGTTGTGAATCTTTGGAATTCTCTACCCCAAAGGGCTGTGGATGTTGAATATATTCAGGGCTGAGATCGATAGATTTTTGGATTCTAGGGGAATCAAGGGATATGGAGATTGGGCGGAAAAGTGAAGTTGAGGTTGAAGATCAGCCATGATCTTATTGAATGGTGGAGCAGGCTCGAGGGGCCGAATGGCCGACTCCTGCTCCTATTTCCTATGTTCTTGTGTTCTTAGCAGATCAGATTACGCTGAAAACTAGCTTTATGCTCTATCTCGTCGGAACGTCCTTTCTCCCCATTATCTACGCAGGCTTGGCGAAGTGCAGGCCTGCAGATCAATCTCCACACCTGACTTGTTTCTGACCATGAAGGCCCGGGCTACGCCATCAGTATGTGACACGGGCTGAATCCGCAATTTTGGACAATGCCTAATATTGGCGATTAAAAACAGAAAATGCTAGAAAACACTCAGCAGGTCAGGCGGAATCTGTGGAGAGAGAAACAGAGTCAACGTTTCAGGTCTGTGACCCTTCGCCGGAAATGAAACGTTAAACTCTGTTTCTCTCTCCACAGATGCTGCCTGACCTGCTTTAGGATTTCCAGCATTTTCTGCTTTTATTTCAGATTTTCAGCGCCCGCAGCATTTTGCTTGTCTCCTAATACTGGAGATGCGCTCAAGTGGAATTGCAAGGCTGTGGGTTAGAGGCGAGGCGGTTTTGATACCTCCTTGTACATGATGGTGCCTGCCAGGTCAAATTGCCCGAGGTGTTAGGAGGTACCTCGACACCCGAGCTTCAGTCTCCGTGTTGGTGCTCTTAAAGCGGGCAATAATCTGCTTCTTCCTTGGCGCAGAGAAGGTTAAGAGGAGATTTGATAGAGGTGTTCAAAATCATGAAGGGTTTTGATAGAGTAAATAAGGAGAAACTGTTTCCAGTGGCAGGAGGGTCAGTAACCAGAGGACACAGATTTAAGGCGATTGGCTAAAGAACCAGAGACGACATGAGGAAACATTCTTTTACGCAGCGAGTTGTTGTGATCTGGAATGTGCTGCCTGAAAGGGCGGTGGAAACAGATTCAATAGTAACTTTCAAAAGGGAATTGGATAAATACTTGGAGGGAAAAAATTTACAAGGATATGGGGAAAGAGCAGGGGGGAGTGGGACTAATTGGATTGCTCTGCCAAAGAGCCGGCACAGGCACGATGGGCCGAATGGCCTCCTCCTGTGCTGTTTCATTCTATGATTCCGGTTTGGGATGGGGAAAGGTGATGACGAACCCTTGCTGCCAGTGTTCAACGCACTTGGAGCAAGAATCTGAACAGGTTGCTCTCTGTTATGTAAAGGCACAGGGAGACACCAGGCTGGCTGAGCATATAAATTGGCCAGAAAAAGCAGTAACCCTGTGGATTGGGAGCAGTTTAAGATTCAACAAAGGAGGACAAAGGGATTAATTAAGAGGGGGAAAATAGAATACGAGAGTAAGCTTGCAGGGAACATAAAAACTGACTGTAAGAGCTTTTATAGATATGTGAAGAGAAAAAGATTAGTGAAATCAAGCATAGGTCCCTTGCAGTCAGAATCAGGGGAACTTATAATGGGGAACAAAGAAATGTCAGACCAATTAAATACATATTTTGGTTCTGTCTTCACAAAGGAGGACACAAATAACCTCCCAGAGATGTTGGGGAACATAGGGTCTGATGAAAGTGAGGAACTGAAAGAAATCAGTATTTGTAGGGAAATGGTGTTAGGGAAATTGAAGGGATTGAAGGCCGATAAATCCCCAGGGCCTGATAATCTACATCCTAGGGTATTTAAGGAAGTGGCCCTAGAAATAGTAGATGCATTGCTGATCATCTTCCAACATTCGATGGAATCTGGAACAGTACCCATGGATTGGAGGGTAGCTAATGTTACCTCACTATTCAAAAAGGGTGGTAGAGAGAAAACGGGGAATTACAGACCAGTAAGCCTGACATCGGTAGTGGGGAAAATGCTAGAGTCCATTATAAAAGATGTAATAGCTGAGCACTTGAAAAACAGTGACAGGATCGGACAAAGTCAACATGGATTTACAAAAGGTAAATCATACTTGACTAATCTATTGGAATTTTTTGAGGATGTAACTGGTAAAATAGATAAGGGAGAACCAGTGGATGTGGTGTATTTGGACTTCCAAAAGGCTTTTGATAAGGTCCCGCATAAGAGATTAGCGTGTAAAGTTAAGGCACATGGGATTGGAGGCAAGGTATTGACTTGGATAGAGAACTGGTTGGCAGACAGAAAGCAAAGAGTTGCAATAAACGGGTCTTTTTCCGAGTGGCAGGCAGTGACTAGTGGGGTACCGCAGGGATCGGTCCTTGGACCCCAGCTATTCACAATATATATTAATGATCTAGACAAGGGAACTAGATGTAATATCTCCAAGTTTGCAGACGACACAAAACTGGGTGGGCGTGTGTGCTGCGAGGAGGATGCCGAGAAACTCCAGGATGATTTGGACAGGTTGGGTGATGGGGCAGAAGCGTGGCAGATGCAATATAACGTGGATAAATGCGAGGTTATCCACTTTGGTGTCAAAAACAGAAAGGCAGATTATTATCTGAATGGCAATAGATTGGGAGAAGGGAAGTGCAACGAGACCTGGGTGTCCTTGTGCACCAGTCGCTGAAGGTAAGCATGCAGGTGCAGCAGGCGGTTAAGAAGGCAAATGGTATGTTGGCCTTCATAGCGAGAGGGTTTGAGTACAGGAACAAGGATGTCTTGCTGCAGTTGTACAGGGCCTTGGTGAGACCACACCTTGAGTACTGTGTGTAGTTTTGGTCGCCTTATCTGAGGAAGGATGTTCTTGCCATGGAAGGAGTTCAGCGAAGATTCACAAGGCTGATACCTGGGATGGCAGGAATGACGTATGAAGAGAGATTGGGTCGATTGGGCTTATACTCGCTGGAGTTTAGAAGAATGAGAGGGGATCTCATTGAAACTTATAAAATTCTGACAGGACAGGACAAACTAGATGCAGGAAGGATGTTCCCGATGATCGGGGAGTCCAGAACCAGGGGTCACAGTCTAAGGATAAGGGGTAAGCCATTTAGGACAGAAATGAGGAGGAATTTCTTCACCCAGAGAGTGGTGAACCTGTGGAATTCTCTGCCACAGAAGGCAGTAGAGGCCAATTCATTATATAGATTCAAGAAGGAGTTGGATATATTTCTTAAGGCTAAAGGGATCAAGGGATATGGGGAGAAAGCAGGGACAGGATACTGAATTTGGATGATCACCCATGATCGCATTGAATGGCGGAGCAGGCTAGAGGGGCCGAATGGCCTACTCCTGCTCCTATCTTCTATGATTCTATGACCGCACTGTGATCTTGCTGAGGTTCGGTAACCTACCCATTATATGTAGAGTATACATTTGTATGAAAAATGATGAAATTATGACAGCTGAAATGTGGATGATTTTGTAATGAGCCTCACTGTTTGTGACCTACAGGGTTAAATTGCATAATATAGGTTTAATGCACCCTGGATTAGGACACGAAACATAAACTGTGACTCAGTTAGCCTAATAAATTCTACAGAATTCTATCTTTTTAATATTCACAATCTACCATTGGTGGAAGGGTCGAGAACCAGAGGACACAGATTAAAGGTGATTGGCAAAAGACCCAAAGGCGACATGAGGAAAAACTTTTTTACGCAGCGAGTGGTTAAGATCTGGAATGCGCTGCCTGAAAGGGTGGTGGAGGCAGATTCAATCACGGCTTTCAAAAGGGAGTTGGATAGAGCAAAGGAGGTTGAGGGGTGATTTGATAGAGGTGTACAAGATTATGACGGGTTTGGATAGGCTAGACGGGGAAAGGCTGTTCCCACTAGTTGATGGTACAAGGACTAGGGGACACAGATTTAAGGTTTTGGGCAAGAGATACGGGGGGACGTGAGGGAAAACTCTTTTACGCTGCGGGTGGTGAGGACCTGGAACTCGCTACCAACGGCAGTGGTGGAAGCGGAGACACTCAATGTTTTCAAGGGGAGATTGGATAGGCACTTGAGGGAAATAAACTTGCAGGGCTACGGGGATAGAGCGGGGGAATGGGACTGACTGGATTGCTCTACAGAGAGCTGGTACGGACTCGATGGGCCGAATGACCGCCTTCTGTGCTGTAACCATTCTATGTTTCTATGATACCGAATTTATTTGCCAAAGAAAGCTACAGTAAGAAAGTGCAGTAAATTCATTAAAATAAAAAGGAAATGCTGGAATACACAGCGGGTCTGTGAGTGTCTGTAAAGAGGGAAGACGGGTTACAATACTGCGGGTGAGCTTTGAGGTAGGGCTCACACCCAAAAACATCACAACCTGCCATGCAATCCAGTTAGTCCCACTCCCCCGCTCTTTCCCCATTTCCCTGCTATTTTTTCTCCTTCCAGTATTTCTCCAATTCCCTTTTGAAGGCTACTATTGAATCTGTATCCACTGCCCTATCCGGCAGCGCAGTCCAAATCCAAACTACTCGTTGCGTGAAAAAGTTTCCCCTCCTGTCCAACGTTCCCCATAAGCTGAGTGGCCGCACAGCCCGGGACCGGCTTTTCCTGTGTTAAAGTTCGCGCGTGCGTGAATGGTCCACGCGGCCACTTAAAGGGGCAGCGCACCCAAAAAAAATTCCGGGGAACATTGCTCATTTCGCCTCTGGTTCTTTTGCCAATCGCCTTAAATCTGTGCCTTAAAAAGGCCTCCTGCTGCGCTGTACTATTCTATGATTCTCGTCACAGTTTCTGGCCAAACTGTGAATATTTCCAGCATTTTGGAGTTTAATTACAGTAAATTCATTCAGGAACGCAGTGAATTCAGTGCTGAATTCGACCAGCCTTACTGGAGGCAGACGATTTTATTTTCAGTTGGAAGGACTGGGCCTTTGGCGTCATCATGCCTGTAATTGAGCCACCTGGTGGATACTGATGTATATAATAATCATCATCTTCTTCTTAGGCAGTCCCTCGGAACCGAGGATGACTTGCTTCCACACTAAAAATGAGTTCTCAGGTGACTGATGAGTCCAATGTGGGACCTACAGTCTCTGTCACAGGTGGGACAGACGGTGGTTGAAGGGGCGGGTGGGTGGGGTGCTTGGGTTGACGTGCGCTCCTTCCGCTGTTTGCGCTTGGCTTCCACTTGCTCCCGGCGAAGAGACTCGAGGTGTTCGGCGCCTTCCCGGATGCTTCTCCTCCACTTTGTGCGGTCTTGGGCCAGGGATTCCCAGGTGTCGGTGGGGATGTTGCACTTTTTCAAGGCGGCTTTGAGGGTGTCCTTGAAGCGTTTCCTCTGCCCACCTGGGGCTCTCCTGCCGTGCCGGAGCTCCGAGTAGAGCGCTTGTTTTTGGAGTCTCGTATCGGGCATGCGGACGATGAGGCCCGTCCATCGGAGCTGATCAAGCGTGGTCAAAGCTTCAATGCTGGGGATGTTGGCCTGAGCGAGAACACTGACGTTGGTGCGCCTATCCTGCCAATGGATTTGCAGGATCTTGCGGGGGCAGCGTTGGTGGTACCTCTCCAGTGTTTTGAGGTGCCTGCTGTACATGGTCCATGTCTCTGAGGCATACAGGAGGGCAGGTATCACTACTGCTCTGTAGACCATGAGCTTGGTGCTGGGTTTGAGGTCCTGATCTTCAAACACTGTCTTCCTCAGGCGACCGAAGGCTGCACTGGCACACTGAAGGTGGTGTTGGACTTCGTCGTCGACATCTGCCCTTGTTGACAGTAGGCTCCCGAGCTATGGAAAGTGGTCCACGTTGTCCAAGGCCTCGTCATGGATTTTGATAATCAGGGAGCAGTACTGTGTGGCGGGGGCAGGTTGGTAGAGGACTTTTGTCTTACAGATGTTTAGTGTAAGGCCTATGCTCTCGTACGCTTCGGTGAAGGTGTTGACGATGGTTTGGAGTTCGGCCTCTGTGCGCAGACGCAAGCGTCGTCTGCATACTGTAATTTGATGACAGAGGATGGGATGACCTTGGATCTGGACTGGAAGCGACGGAGGTTGAACAGTTTCCCGTTTGTTCTGTAGATTTGCTCCTCTCCAGCGGGGAGCTTAGTGAGGGTGAGATGGAGCATTGCAGCCAGGAAGATCGAGAAGAGCGTTGGTGCGATGACACAGCCTTGCTTGACCCTGGTCCGTACGTGAATTGGGACTGTGGTGGAACCGTTGGTCAGGATCATGGCTTGCATGTCGTTGTGAAGCAGACGGAGGATGGTGACAAACTTTTGAGGGCAGCTGAATTTGAGGAGGACACTCCATAATCCCTCACGGTTGATGGTGTCGAAGGCCTTTGTGAGGTCAAAGAAGGCCATGTACAGCAGTTGGTGCTGTTCCCTGCATTTCTCTTGTAGTTGACGCGCGGTGAAGATCATGTCCATTGTGCCCCTTAGTGGGCGGAATCCACATTGCGACTCTAGGAGGAGCTCTTCAGCCACTGGGAGAAGTCGATTGAGGAGGATTCTTGCAATGACTTTCCCTGTGGCAGGCAGCAGGGAGACTCCTCTGTAATTACCGCAATCGGACTTGTCACCTTTCTTGAAGATGGTCACGATTACAGCATCTCTGAGATCCCCTGGCATGCTCTCCTCCTTCCAAATAAGAGAAATAAGTTCATGTATTTGCGCCAGTAGTGCTTCTCCACCATGTTTTAGCGCCTCGGCGGGGATTCCATCTGCTCCTGAGGCCTTGTTGTTCTTCAGTTGTCGGATGGCCTTTTCAACCTCATGCCGGGCTGGGGTTGTGCTGAGATGGTGGCGGGTAGCATGCTGCGGGATGGAGTTGAACACACTCGCGTCGAAGACAGAGTCTCGGTTAAGGAGATCTTCAAAGTGCTCCTTCCAGCGGGCACTGACTGCCTCTCTGTCCTTGACGAATACCTCTCCATTCTTTGCCCGCAGTGGGGTAGGACCTTGGGTGCTTGGGCCGCAGGTGGTCTTGACTGCGCTAAAGAATCCACACACGTCATGGTTGTCAGCTAGCTGCTGGATCTCCTGCGCTTTCTCCACCCACCATCTGTTCTTTAGGTTGCGAGTTTTTTGTTGGACCTCGGCCTTCAGGCGTCTGTAGAGCTGCTTTCTTGCTCTCGAGTTCTGTTGCTGTTTCCAGATCAGGGATGCCTTGCGCTTGCGGCTTATTAGCTCCTGGATCTCCTGGTCGTTCTCGTCGAACCAGTCTTGGTGTTTCCTGGTCGAGTGACCAAGCGTCTCTTCACAGGTGCTGATTATGGAGGCCTTGAGTGCAGACCAGGCGCTGTGGGCACTCTGTGTCTCTGCATCACTGGGAGTCGTCAGGTTGGTTGTGGGGCGCAGGCTGAATAGGGCTTTCTTAGCGGGGTCTTTGAGTGCTCCAGCGTTGATTTTCCTGCGGCATTGTTTCTGTTGCCGCCCCTGTTTTGGGGCTACATTGATGGAGAGGACAGAGCGGATTAGGCGGTGGTCTGTCCAGCAGTCGTCAGCTCCTGTCATGGCGCGGGTGATGCGGGCGTCCTTGCGGCCCCTCGCTCAGACGATGACGTAGTCCAGCAGATGCCAGTGCTTGGAGCGAGGGTGTTGCCATGAAGCCTTGTACTTGTCTCTCTGACGGAACAAGGTGTTGGTTATGACAAGGTCAAGTTCTAAGCATTTCGTCAGGAGGAGGGTACCGTTGAATTGGTTTTCCCTACCCCCTCTCTGCCGATCGCACCTCCCCAGAGGTCTGTGTCCATTCCAACTCTGGCGTTGAAGTCGCCAAGGAGGATCAGCTTGTCGACCGTTGGGACTCGGGACTCGGGACAGGGATTGTTCGAGGCTGGAGGCCTCACTAGAAGGAATATAATAATAAAGCCATGTGCAGTACAGTTCTTACCAGAAGCCATGTTGTGCAGTTGTGTATATATGCTGTGTCTCAAGATATCACACTGCCCTCAGCAACAACTTTTCAACGGCGTTTCTCATTTTTCAGTTCCATCACTTGGTTTACTGAAAGTTTTCTAATTCATGCTGTATATTTTTGCATGCGACCCCTGTTCTTATACGGGTCCCTGAAGGCAGTTAATCTGCTCCGCGGGTATTACAGTGCGGCGATGGATTCTACTCATCCATTGGGGATGTTTGTCAGAGGTCTGAGAGAGTCCAGTGGCGACTCTCAGCAGAGGGAGAGAATTAGCAGCTTTGCAAAAGCTACTGGATATCAACAGTGAAACACTTGGACTGAGATTTTCCAGCATATCGTACAAAATAAAGGAATTTCCAGTCATTTTTGACTGGTGGATTTTGCGTGGGAAAGGATTATTGTGCCTGTCCTCATTTCTTCCTTGAAATTATTCAGATTTTTATTAAGTGTTTCTTAAAAAAAAAAATACATTTAAATATCTTTTCATGTACTTGTGTGTTTATTTGTTTTTGTAGGGCCCTTGCAAGAAAAGCAAAATGTAAATGATGTAAGCTTTGATTCTCTTATTTTCTTGGTTTTTGTTCTCAATCTAAACATTTCTCTGAACCTTTATTTAAATTTGCAGCTGGGGACACTGCATCTCACTTGTGGGCAGATTTTCAGACCGAGTCAGTGGATGCATCTTGTAGAAGACACACGGCCCATTGTTTCTGAGCGGTTATATTTTTCAATCAATACATAATAGAATATTGTGGCGTTTGTAGTTGTGAACAGGCCGTCCTTTGCACAGTCGGGCAATGCTGAGATGTGTTGTTTTTAAGCCGATGAAGCTCTCTTTTCTCTCCCGGCCCCACGTTTGGGTCTGGTCAAGGAGGCAGGGGATCTGCTCTCTACAATACTACTCAACTCTTAACCCCCAAATTTTAAAAAAAATTCGTTCATGGGATGTGGGCGTCGCTGGCAAGGCCAGCATTTATTGCCCATCCCTAGTTGCCCTTGAGAAGGTGGTGGTGAGCCTTGAACCGCTGCAGTCCGTGTGGTGAAGGTGCTCCCACAGTGCTGTTAGGGAGGGAGTTCCAGGATTTTGACCCAGCGACGATGAAGGAACGGCCGATATATTTCCAAGTCAGGATGGTGTGTGACTTGGAGGGGAACTTGGAGGTGGTGGTGTTCCCATGCGCCTGCTGCCCTTGTCCTTCTAGGTGGAAGAGGTCGCGGGTTTGGGAGATGCTGCCACAGTAAGATAACGATGTCTGTCTTTCTTGCTGTCTGCTGGTCTCTATCTCTCTTTTTAGCTTTCTCTCTGTATCTTTCTGTCTCTGTCTGTCTCTATTTTTCACTCTCTACTCTCTCTCATAGTTAAGATAAGGAATACTGAAAATGGAAAAAAATGGAGGTGACTCCCACCACTCTAAAGAAACATCTGTTGGTGCTCCAATACACTGCCAAGTAGATTTATTTTTTAACATAACAGGAGTTCCTCCACCCAGTTCATCGTGTTCCGCTATTCAGATCAATTCAATTCTCTGCGCTTTCCTCAATACTGTTCCATGTTGGGATTTCTTATCTTCCTGGAATCAATTCCCAGCACTTGTTAGTAAGTAGAAAAAGTCCCAATGTGCAACAAGTTGTGAAAGTTGTTGCATTTCTTAATGAGGAAGTATCTCAAAGGTTCTTTAACCAGCACCCTTCCTTCACTGTTAGCAAGGAAACAATTTGTATTGGAGCACTGAAGAGGTCCATGTTGGTGACCTCTAGGGACATGACCCAAAATGGTTCAGACTAATTTGGATATTGAACTTGTACACTGTAACCTAGTTTAATTTAAGCAGCTACTTAATGTTATGTAATGATTCCCATGTGCCTGTCTGATTAGTGTCTGATGTGGCTCAGTGGGTAGCACCCTCGCCTCTGAGTCAGAAGGTTGTGGGTTCAAGTCCCACTCCAGAGACTTGAGCACAAAAATCTAGGCTGACACTCCAGTGCTGAGGGAGTGCTGCACTGTTGGAGGTGCCGTCTTTCAAATGTGACGTTAAACCGAGGCCCCGTCTGCTCTCAGGGGGACGTAAAAGATCCCATGACACTATTTCGAAGAAGAGCAGGGGAGTTCTCCCCGGTGTCCTGGGGCCAATATTTATCCCTCAAGCAACATCATTAAAACAGATTATCCGGTCATTATCACATTGCTGTTTGTGGGAGCTTGCTGTGCGCAAATTGGCTGTCGCATTTCCTCTATTACAACAGTGACTCCACTTCAAAAAGTATTTCATTGGCTGTAAAGCGTTTTGGGTTGTCCGGTGGTCGTGAAAGGCGCTATAGAAATGTCTTCCTTTCCTTTCCCTACCCTACGAGCAGCTTCATTACTGATCACACTAAGGAGTGAGATTAGCTTTGCAATACCTGACGCTAGATCATAATTCACCCACCTTTGCTCAATCCTCTTCCAGTTCTGCACTGGACCTCTGGTTGGGAGCTGTGGTTGGACAGCGCCGCTAATCATTGCACAACCTTTCCAGCAGCAGCTTAAACGCTTCTGACCCCGTGTAATAACCTGTCGGATTCAGGCTCCCTTTTTAAATCAATACTTTGCCTGTTCTGAACAGCGCTTTGCAAAACACTCAGTCTAAAACACTATTGGCTATATTTTGAATTGGGAGTAAAATGTAATAATCATGGAGAAATAATGTTAAATGTAGGTGGAAATTCAGTAGGATTTTTATCACTATTTTGAAGTTTGCTCCTGCTATTAAGTGTGTGTTAATCTAGTTATGAAAATAAAGGCAGTGCTAATAAACCTTCAGGAAATGATGCTGCAGGTTCCCACTTGGGAAAAATTAAAACCATAATAAGAATATAAGAATTAGGAGCAGGAGTAGGCCATACGGCCCCTCGAGCCTGCTCCGCCATTCAATAAGATCATGGCCGAACTTTTACATCAACTCCACTTTCCCCCCTGATCCCCATATCTCTTGATTCCCTTAGTATCCAAAAATCTATTGATCTCAGCCTTGAATATACTCAACGATTCAGCATCCACAGGCCTCTGGGATAGAGAATTCCAAAGATTCACCACCCTCTGAGTGAAGAAATTCCTCCTCATCTCAGTCCTAAATGGCCGACCCCTTATCCTGAGACTATGCCCCCTAGTTCTAGACTCTCCAGCCAGGGGAAACAGTCTCTCAGCATCCACCCTGTCAAACCCCCTCAGAATCTTATGTTTCAATAAGATCCCCTCTCATTCTTCTAAACTCCAGAGAGTATAGGCCCAATCTACTCAATCTCTCCTCACAGGACAGCCCACTCATCCCAGGGATCAATCTAGCGAGCACAGGAATGCACAGGGCTAGAAGAGAACATTGCTGTCTCTCTGGCTGGTCCCAAAGATCCAAAAAAAACACACTACTTGACCTTTTACTCCCTTCACTTATTCTCTGCCAAATTTCTATCCAGTTCCTTGTTGAATTTACCACATTACAACAGTGACCATACTTCAAAAAGTACTTCATTGGCTGTAAAGCGCTTTGAGACGTCCGGTGGTCGTGAAAGGCGCTGTATACAGTAATCCCTCCCCAACCATGAGGGATACGTCCCTGAAAACCCCCGTGGTTGGTAAAACCGCGGTTGGCAAATATAAGACCTTATCGGAAAAATGGGGTTAGGGGGAACGCGGCCGCATTTAGACTCATCAGAGCCTAAGTAAGTTGCTTTATTTTAAATAACACAATAAAAAAAGATCATCAATCGAGGGGGGTGAATGCGGTGAAGCGACATCATGGCTGGTTGATGCAACTGGGTCATCAACTGGGCGGTTTCTTCAAGAATTCTGCGATGGATGGTTGACTCATTTTTCTCTGGACCTGCTTGTATGCTCTCGCTATTGATTCACCTTCACCACTGAGATTACGCTGAGGGGCCATGACTAAGGGCTAAACAGAACAATACTGTAATTAAAGGCAAAATGGGTAGCAACGAGACGACGTTCACTCACACACAGTATTTCCACGAGTGGAGCGAGACCACGCGTGGTGGTAAATACGCTCAAAAGAGCGGCGCGGATGAATGGAGTCTCGTGTTTGGAAGCACGACCCGTGAAACTTGAAAATTAAAAACCCGCGTATACGCAAAATTCACTGCCGCGGTCGGCAAAATTTGTCGCAGAGAGGAAACCGTGTATACTTGAAATCCGCGTGTGGCAAAACCGCAGTTGGGGCGGGATTCCTGTAAATGCAAGTCTTTCTTTTTACCAGCACTTTACATTACATCCACGAGCAGCCTGTGCTGGAGACTCACCACTCTCTTTGTAAATGAGTTAAATCTAAACTCTCTGTTCACCTCCTCCAACATTCCCTCGAAGCGAGGCATGTGCGCGGGCGTGCAGCAGCCTGGATGGGGACTGCGCAGGCCGCTCGCAAGCTTTTAAATACCGCGCGTATTAATTAATTAATTAAATAAATAAATGTAAAGGTACCGCACGTCGAAAAAACTGGCCGCGCCCAACAACGAAATTTTAGAGGGAACATTGTGAGCTTGCATCCATTCTCCAAACAATAGAATTCTACCAGAGACGTAATCGTGCAGTGTTTTTCTGAAGTGATGTGGCATTATTTATCGGTGTTCGTGGCACAACAGTTAATGTTTGTGCTCCGTTAACAACAGACCTTTTCAACAAAATAAATCCCCGAGTAATTATACAGATAAAATGGCTGCGGTTTTTCTTCCTGAATATAACTCGATTTACAGAAAATTACTTTCCTTGAGAAACCTGATATTACAAATGGCGCACGAGGGAACTGGAACAAAAAGTGACGGTGTAAGGTTTCACGCTGCAGAAAATGCACACGACTGGGGAGTCTTGGATTACATTGAATGTTAACTTGCCACCATGCTACTGAGGATTTCTGCGCCTGACTCTTTGGTCATAGGTCCATTTTTTTAAAATGGACCTATCAACAACAACAACAACGTGTATTTATATAGCGCCTTTAACATAGTAAAACGTCCCAAGGCGCTTCACAGGAGTATTTTAAGACAAAAAATTTGACACCGAACCACATAAGGATAAATTAGGGCAGGTGACCAAAAGCTTGGTCAAAGAGGTAGGTTTTAAGGAGCGTCTTAAAGGAGGAAAGAGCGGTCGCGAGGCGGAGAGGTTTAGGGAGGGAATTCCAGAGCTTAAGGCCCAGGCAACAGAAGGCACGGCCACCAATGGTGAGCAATTATAATCAGGGATGCTCAAGAGGGCAGAATTAGAGGAGCGCAGATATCTCTGGGGGTTGTGGGGCTGGAGGAGATTACAGAGAAGGGAAGGGGCGAGGCCATGGAGGGATTTGAAAACAAGGATGAGAATTTTGAAATTGAGGCGTTGCTTAACCAGGAGCCAATGTAGGTCAGCGAGCACAGGGGTGATGGGCGAACGGGACTTGGTGCGAGTTAGGACACGGGCAGCCGAGTTTAGGATGACCTCAAGTTTACGTAGGGTGGAATGTGGGAGGCCAGCCAGGAGTGCGTTGGAATAGTCAAGTCTAGAGGTAACAAAGGCATGGATGAGGGATTCAGCAGCGGATGAGCTGAGGCAAGGGCGGAGACGGGCGATGTTACGGAGGTGGAAGTAGGCGGACAGAACTGAAGCAGGGAGTTGTATTCATGGTGCTGGTCAACACCGATGACATTCATAAAGTTCAGAGTTAAAAACCTGTCTCTGTACACTGTTAAAATGAATCTATCTGTGTCGTTTTCTTGTCATGTGATGAGCCATTGGTTGTGTAAGGTTCCAGTTGTGAGTGTGCCTTACACTATTCACTTGCACTGCTCCCTCCCCACTGCCTAGAAAAAAGTACAAATTTGGTAAAGTTCCACATTTAACAGTCTGAAATTGCAAGTGAAATCCTCTCCAATTTGACGGTATGTTTGGAATCGCAGAAGATTCATTCACCGTATTTACTTAAATAAAACGATGATGCCATAATAAATGAAGTCTCTCTCCGTCATATAGAGAGGGATCCGTTCCCTGCTTTTAGTGAATTTTCTTGCCTCCTCCTCCCCTCCATGGTGTTGACTGGAGGAAAAGGAATGTTGATGTACCAGGCTGCACTCACACTTCACCTCCATCACAAAGCTGAGTCATTTGATAAAGTTGCAATTCCTGGTGTAGAGCCTCACCTACTCAGAATTCAAGCAATGCCCTCCCTGTGTGTTCTTGGAAACAAAATCGTGTGCCTGAATTTCTGGTGTGTGTACAGGGAAACCTCTATTAGGTCACCTCTGAAGACCCTCATCCCCGGTAACATCCTGGTAAACCTCCTCTGTATCCTTTCTAAGGCCTTTACATCTTTCCTGAAGTGTGGGGCCCAGAATTGTCCACAATACTCCAGCTGAGGCCTATCCAATGATTTATAAAGTTCTAGGATGATCTCTTTGCTTTTATATTCTATTCCTCTGTTTATAAACCCAAGTAACCCATCTGCTTTCTAACCACCTTCTCAACTTGCCCTGCCACCTTTAAGGATTTGTGTATATGGACTTTTCAAAATCGTGCCATTTGTAGAATACTGTCTTTCCACATTAGTCCTCCCAAAGTGCATCACTTTACACTTCCCCGCATTGAACTCCATCGGCCGAGCGTCTGCCCATTTCACCATCCTGTCTGTGTCTGCCTGAAGCCTATAACTATCCTCATCACTATCTACTACTTTGCCAAGTTTTGTATCATCTGCAAACTTCATAATGCTGCTCCCTATACGCAAGTCAAGGTCATTTATAAAAATTACAAGAGTAATGGACCCAAAACTGACCCTTGGGAAACTCCACTGCAAACCACCTCCCCGTCTGAAAAACATCCATCCACCACCGCCCTTTGCTCCCTGTCACTGAGCCAATGTTGTATCCATACCAACACTTTCCCCTTCATTCCATGGGCTTCCATCTTAATAAACGTCCTGTGTGGCACTTTATTAAATGCCTTCCGAAAGTCCATATATACAACATCTACTGCACTACCTTGATCAACTTTCTCTGTTACCTCATCAAAGGATTCAATCAAGTTAGTCAGACACGATTTGCCTTTAACAAATCCAGACTGGCTCTCCTTGATTAACCCGTGCCTTTTCAAATGGACGTTTATTTTGTTTCTGATGATGGTTTCCAATAACTTCCCCACCACCGACGTTAGGCTGACTGGCCTGTAGTTTCCTGGGTTGTCCCCCTCCCCTTTTTTTGAATAGTGGTATAACATTAGCGACCCTCCAGTCCTCCGCACTGCTCCTGGATCCAAAGATTGAAAGATTGTGACCAATGCCTCTGCTATTTCTACCTTTTGCTTCTTTCAGCAACTTAGGATGCATTCAGTCCAGGCCAGGTTACTTACCAACTTTCAGTAATGTTAATCGTCTTAGTACATCTTCTCTAACTATTACTATACTGTCCATAACTTCCCTCTCCTCTCTTAGTGTAACCTTCAACTCATTTGCTTCCTTTGTGAAGACAGCTGCAAAGTACTCATTTAATACTTTAGCCGTGTCCTCTGCCTCTACATGAAGATTTCCCTTTGGGTCCATAATAGGCCCAAATTTTTCCCCAGCAAACCGCTTACACTCTGTTTATAAAATGTTTTAGGGTTCACTTTAATGTTTTCTCGTAACCTCTCTTTGCCTCCCGTATTAACTTCTTCAATTCCCTCCTGTACTTTCCATAATCTTCCTGGTTATTAACTGAATCTTGCTCCTGACATTTGTCACAAGCCTCCTTTTTCTGTTTTATTTTAACTTTTATTTCCTTTGTCATCCAGGGTGTATTAGCTTTGGATGCTCTACCTTTTCCTTTCAAAGGAATCTGCCTAGTTTGTACCTAAACGATCTCTTCCCTGAATGTCCCCCATTGCTCCATTACTGCTTTACCCTGCAATCGCCTTTTCCAGTCTACCTGTGCTGGGTCCCTTCTTAAATCACTGACATTAGCTCTTCCCCAGTGAAGCATTTTTACCTTCGATATTTTCTAGTCTCTTTCCATCATTATTTTAAACCGAATGATGTTGTGGTCACAGTTAGCGAGATGATCTCCTACTGTAACACGGTGGCATAGTGGTTAGCACTGGTGCCTCACAGCGCCAGAGACCCGGGTTCGAATCTGACCTCGGGTGACTGTCTGTGTGGAGTTTGCACATTCTCCCCGTGTCTGCGTGGGTTTCCTCCGGGTGCTCCGGTTTCCTCCCACAATCCAAAAATGTGCGGGTTAGGTTGATTTGGCTATGATAAATTGACCCTTAGTGTTAGGGGGGGATTAAATATGTGGGGTTATGGGGATAGGATGGGATATGTTAGGGGGAATGGGTTACGGGGGTAGGGTGGGATATGTGTACTGTGGGGATTAAAGCAGGGACAGGGTACTGGATTTGGATGATCAGCCATGATCGTATTGAATGGTGGAGCAGGCTCGACGGGCCGAATGGCCTACTCCTGCTCCTAGATTCTATGTTTCTATGTTTCTATGTAACACACTCCACTTACCCTACTTCATTTCCCAGAACCAGATCCAACACGGCTTCCTTCCTTGTTGGACTGGAGACATATTGATCGGGAAAGTTCTCCTGTACACATATCGGAAATTCCTCTCCTTCCCTAACCTTAGCACTATGTTTTTCCCAGTCTATATTTGGGTAATTAAAGTCTCCTAATATTACTACTCTATTTTTGTTACACGCCTTTGAAATTTGCCGACAAATTTGCTCATCTATCTTCTCGCTGTTTGGAGCTCTGTAAAAACCTCCCAGCAAAGCAACAGCCCCCCCGCTGTTCCTCAACACAAACCAAATAGTAAATCCTTTCTAGTTAGAACTGTAACATCCTGAATACTGCCACGCCTGCTCCTCTTTTTCCTTCTCTCTCATTCCTGAATACTTGGTAACCAGGAATATTAAGAACCCATTCCTGGCCTTGTTTGAGCCATGTCTCTCTCAATGCAACCACATCATAATCCCATGTGGCAATTTGTGCCTGCAGCTCACCAACCTTATTAGTTACACAATGGACATTGACGTGTACACAATTTAATACCTCCTTCGTGACTTTTGCTAATATCCTCAATCTGGTCCCTGCAATTTTGGCATATTTCTAATTTTGCTGCTGTTTATATCTCTCTGTCCTCTGGACTCATTTCTGGTGGTCTACCCCCCCCCCCCCCCCCCCACCTGCCAAATTAGGTTAAACCCTCTCCAACGGCACGAGTTAACCTCTCGGCGAGAACATTGGTCCTGGCTTTGTTCACATGCAACCCGTCCATCTTGTACAGGTGCCCCTTCTCCCAGAACCGGTCCCAATGCCCCAAGAATCTGAAGCCCTCCCTCCTGCACCATTTCTACAGCCAGGCATTTACCTGCACTATCTTCCAGTTTCTGTACACACTAGTACGTGGCACTGGGATTAATCCTGAAATTACTCCCTTTTGAGGTCCTATTTTTTAAATCTTTTTCCTAGCCCCTGAAACTTTGCCTGAAGACTCTCGATACTTTTTCTACCTGTGTCATTGGTTCCAACATGGACCACAACTTCTGGCTGTTCCTCTTCCCCTCGCAGAATGTCCTGCACCCGTTCGGTGATGTCCTTTTACCCTGGCACCAGGGAGGCAACATATCATTCGGGAATTGCGTTTGCGGTTACAGAAACACCTGGCCTTTCTTTCTCAGTGTGTACCTCTAGACTTGCACAGTGTGAATTATCAATCGGTGTTCAGTAGTAATAATATCATAAACATGGTGTATGGAGTTTTACAAAAAAATAGATGCCTGAGAGAATAATGTAGGTGTAATCTAATCGAGAGCTTGAGGGTGTCAGATCAAGGTCATGCCAATATTTGAGCTCTGATTATTAAATCATAACTTTGTTATTGCTTCCTGGAGTCTCTTCACGACTCACCCCTCAGTTTTAGCTAAAGGCCTCCATGACATGAACCCTCCCTCGCTGAGAGGACTGGCTGGAGGTGCGACTGGGCGACTGGCCCTGGGGCTTTCCCTCTGTCCTGGAAGAGTTTGGTTACTCTTCTTCTCTTAGGCAGTCCCTCGGAACCGAGGATGACTCGAAGGTGTAACCACCGCCTTGCTCCTTGAGCTGGCCTTCCCCTGCCCGCCGGGTCTCGCTTAGGGCGGCGATGTCTATGTCGAAACGTCTGAGCTCCCGGGCAACGATAGCAGTACGGCGTTCCGGTCTGTCGCTGTTGGGGTTGTCCATGGGAAAGAGCGGGGGAGTGGGGCTAACTGGGTTGCTCTTCGAAAGAGCCGGCGCAGACCCGATGGGCCGAATGGCCTCCTTCTGTCCTGTACTATTCTATGATGAACTCCATAGCACAGTATGTTGAAACCCCACTGTATTACGCTGTCGATCAAATCCTGTTGTTTGCAACACAAACCTTCAGTTTTCTGTTGGGTTTTCTGTTTTATCATCGTTCAGCTGTCAGTGGGAACTGTTGCTGCTTTACAAGGGCATTCACGCAATAGAACTGCCAATCATCATCGGTGTTGGTTTATTGATAAATGATCTCCACTGCTGACTGGGAAATTATGCAGTACACGTTGTACAGAGTGTATGGGACAGCCCTTCATAAATGATAAGATAGTAATCCAACAAGAGGTTTAGGCATTGTAATAAACTGCTAAAGCGAAGCTCGAGTATTCTGTCTGTACCTCCACCTGTAAATTCACTGAGATTATTGAATTTAAAGCTTATAACATGAATTTAGTTATAAAGTTATCTTGCCATAAAGTTGCCCTAACTTGTTATAAAGTTGTGATGCTGCATTTCTATTTAGAGATCCGCGCTGTGATGGACAAGGAAATGTTTGAAAGCATATTCATCCCTGACAAAGGATCTGCAGTAATATTATACAGGACCTGTGTTATTAAGTGTGTGCATTAATATCCGTTCACTTCCTCTTACATCAATGATGGATAACAATGGCTAATTGGGGGCGATCGTAAGGCAGGGACTTGAGCACATAAAGCTAGGCTGACACTCCCAGTGCAGTGCTGAGGGAGTGCTGCACTGTCAGAGGCGCCGTGTTTCGGATGAGACGTTAAACCGTCTGCTCTCTCAGGTGGATGTAAAAGATCCCATGGTACTATTTTGAAGAAGAGCAGGGGAGTTCTCCCCGGTGTCCTGGCCAATATTTATCCCTCAACCAACATAACAAAAACAGATTATCTGGGCATTATCACATTGCTGTTTGTGGGAGCTTACTGTGCGCAAATTGGCTGCCGCATTTCCTACATTACAACAGTGACCACACTTCAAAAGTACTTCATTGGCTGTAAAGCGCTTTGAGACGTCCGGTGGTCCTGAAAGGCGCTATAGAAATGCAAGTCTTTCTTTTTCTTCTTCTTTCAGTGATTTCATTGAAGGGTTCAGGGGATGTCTTAATCCGTGAAAACAAAGTTTAACAGTCATATAAACCCCAAAATCAGGTTATTGCTTTGAATCCACCCTCTGGTATCCATTGATTTTGATATCGGGGTGGGGGTACCATGGTGCTGGTGAGGGCTGCTTTCTTTGGTGGCGGCGGGCACGATGACCAGGAAACTCGAAGCTGGTGTTCTGTGCTCCCGCCAGTGTTTAATTTGCATTTATTGTGTCTGTAATTGATTACCAGGAAATAAAAGTCAGTAAAACAATAACGTTACTACAACAAGATCATTAAAATGTCATGAACAGGTACAGAAAATAATCAGAAAGGCTAATGGAATACTGTGTTCTAGTCCTCTGAATATTTACTCTGAATAAGAGTACAAGGGGGTAGAAGTTATGCTGCAGCTGTACAAAGCCCTGGTTAGACCACACCTGGAGCACTGTGAGCAGTTCTGGGCACCACACCTTAGGAAGGATATATTGGCCTTGGAGGGAGTGCAGCGTAGGTTTACCAGAATGATACCCGGACTTCAAGGGTTAAGTTACGAGGAGAGATTACACAAATTAGGGTTGTATTCCCTGGAATTTAGAAGGTTAAAGGCTGATCTGATCGAAGTTTTCAGGATATTAAGGGGAACAGATAGGGTAGAGAGAGAGAAACTATTTCCGCTGGTTGGGGAGTCTAGGACTGGGGGCAGAGTCTAAAAATTAGAGCCAGACCTTTCAGGAGTGAAATTAGGAAACACTTCTACACACAACGGGTGGTAGAAGTTTGGAACTCTCTTCCGCAAACAGCAATTGATGCCGGGTCAATTGTTCATTTTAAATCGGAGATTGACAGCTTTCTGTTAACCAAGGGTATTAAGGGATATGGGGCAAAGGCGGGTATATGGAGTTAGGTCGCAGATCAGCCATGATCTCATTGAATGGCGGAGCAGGCTCGAGGGGCTGAATGGCCTCCTCCTGTTCTGTGTTCCTATGATTCTGTAAGTTTGAGCCACGATTGCGACAATTTGAGCTAAACAAGCGGGCAAGTGATTAAGAAACAAAACTTGTAACCAAAAATAAAACCGTATTTCCTGGAAGATGGCTGGATTCATAAAATGATGAATATCCTTCATGTTTGAGAAACGTACACCCCCCTAAGGCAAGCAGTTGGCTAATTCTGTGCAGGATTACTTTTCAACTTTGAAAGCTTTCAGTCACCTCCCAAGCCGATAATTCATGATGAACAGAACACGTGTCTGCAGCTTGCCTGTTCACTTCACAGGTGTTTGTATTTTCTAGTTAGACTGGTTATCAGAACAATGGTGTGGTGGAATTTTTAACACAAGGACATAAACTAGAATTGGAAAGTTGCATCCTGCAGAACCTGTTCAGGAGCTTCCCCTCCACGAACTGAACCCTTTTTTATCTGCAAGTACCCACGGCTAACACTTCCTCTGAAGTTTCTCCCTAGCATTACTAATCAAACGTTATTTACAATCTAATCTTCTTAATCCTGGCTGGTTGTATTCCACAGATGATATTTCCATCATCCTAGAAGTAAATTGTATTCTATAGAGTATTTCATCAAATATAAGGGGTTTTGATGGAATAAATAGGGAGAAATTGATTGCACTGGCAGGAGGGTCGGTAACCACAGGACACAGATTTAAGATCATTGGCAAAAACGCCAGGGGGGACATGAATTTTTTTTTACGCACTGCCTCAAGGAGTGGAGAGAGCAGATTCAATAATAACTTTCAAAAGGGAATTGGATAAATACTTAAAGAAGAAATTGGCAGGACTGTGGGGAAAGAGCAGGGGGGAGTGGGACTAATTGGAGCGCTCTTTCACAGAGCTGGCACAGACACGATGGGCCGAATGGCCTCCTTCTGTGCTGTAAGATTCTATATCTGTTTAATCAGACATTCCACTGACTTCATTTTAAGTGAGTCCGAGCGACTTACGTCAGCTGTTTCTGATCGCAGTCTCCCCCTCTTTCATGCTCCTATTTCCTTTCACTAACTTCGAATTACTCCCAACTTCTGTCTCCCTGGTGAAGCATCAGCTCACCCCAACCCCCCCGGCTACTCCGAGAGTCGGAGACTTCCACAGAACGGAAGGAGGTTTTTGCAAAACATTCCAAACCAGTTTAACTCCAGGTTGTGCCCACCTTGTGTTTCTGTGCTGATAACCTCGGTGTCTGTGTAAGCTGCTCAAAGCTCTTGCTCCAAAAGTCTCTTCGTTTCTACAAAAAGTGCTTAAGCTGTTCTTGCTCCTGTCTGAACCTTTTGTTGTGTTTGCATTCCTCACGCTACCCTACCCTGAACGTTATTCCTGGGTGGCGCTTGTTGGCATCACTCATTTGTTTGTCTAGATTTGCCAAAGTATTTGTGCTCTCTGGTAGTCCAGGGTAAGAGGCAAGCATACAGTCAAGGTGGGGGGGGGAGTGACGTGTCTGTATTCCTTGGCACTTTCCCGGTGATTTGGGGAATGTGTTTTCTCCCTGGAGGTTAATTGAGACTAGCAATGGGCTAGTGCTGAAACCCACGCACTCTCTGTCCTCGTATCCGAGCCATTAACCCCCTTCATCTTGTTTGTTTATCATAGAATCATAGAAATTTACAGCACAGAGGGAGGCCATTCGGCCCATCATGTCCGTGCCGGCCGACAAAGCTATTCAACCTAATCCCACTTTCCAGCTCTTGGTCCGTAGCCCTGGAGGTTATGGCACTTCAAGTGCATATCCAAGTACTTTCTAAATGTGATGAGGGTTTCTGCCTCTACCACCCTTTCAGGCAGTGAGTTCCAGACCCCCACCGCCCTCATATTTTATTTTAAACTACAGCAAGGTAGTTTACAGTAGGGAAAAAAAACCTCAACATGTTACAGATATTCAAGGAGGTCTTCCATCAATCACACTTCATGTTTACAGAAATAGTCCCTCAAATAGTTAAACTCGTGGCTTTCAAAGACACAAGCGAAATGCTGCTTTAATTTGGTGCAGATTGTAAACAGGTTTGCTCTGACACAGGGCTCCTTTCATGTTCCATTCTGCTGCTGCTGCCTGAGTGGATGGGGAGGGCGAGACATTTCCTGCTGTCTTTGTTGCCGGGATAATCACTGCCTCTGTCGGCAGACGCACTGTGGTGCTACCTGACTGAAGGAACTGGCCCCACCTCCTCAGCTGACTGGTTTAATCTTTAACGTGATTTCTGATGCTGATATTCTGGGGACATGTTCGCCGCATCCCAGAGGCCGAGTGTGGTGCAGGAGCTGGCTGCCTAGGAGACTGTGTGTGTGTGGCCGGGCCAGGCCGGTGAAGAATGCTCCTCTGGCCTGCTGGAACTTGTACTGGAGGCTGGAACATTGCCTGATCTTGAGAGCAGGCAGATGAGAGAGACCATGAGGATCATACAGTGCATTAACAATGTGAGTTCCCCCACACGAAATGGGAGTTCCTGGAAATGGTAAGTGTGATGGAATACCTCCTTGAATATCTGAACATGTTGGGGGTTTTTATTTCTACTGTAAACTACTTGCTTGTAGGTTAAAATAAAGGAAGGAATTGTCGCTCTTACTGTCGACTTCCTGAAATCCTTGCAGGTGTGTAAACTGTTAGATCCAGAATTAATTGGAGAAGCAAAACATGCTGCTGCTACAGCAAAGAGTATTTATAGCCAATTAGTGGCGAGGATTTCTCGACAATAATACACTTTCTCACCCGGAGTCTGCTGTGCTGACCACAACTGTCATGGTTAAACAAACCGTGTGAAATAAAAGCAGACAATACTGGCAGCCTCTGTGGAGAGAGACCGAACTAACGGTCCAGGTCTGTGACCCTGTGAGAAATGTTGAGTCCGCTCAAAATGACTGGACTCCCGAGTGTCCCCACACCAGGGAAGCTCCGAGCTTAAACCCAGCCAGTGCCCCGACTCTCTCTCTCTCCCATTACTCTCCTTTCTATTGGGCACCTGCTGATCCCAGGTTTCTCTGCACTGCCGGCTGTGTAAGTGCGTGGCTGCAGTGCGAGTGAGGATCATTGCTGAGCTGCAGGAGGGAGCTGAAGCTAAGCTGCACCATTTGAATCGCAGGGTGACATTGTGTGAGATCTCCAGCTGCCGGCCAAGGGCCAGAGAAACACGGCAGGTTTGGGAACCCGGAGCTGACAATTATACTGGGCCCAACAAGCCATGCCCACTGCCTCCCCACCTTCCTGTTTGTGATTGCAAGTTTGTGCAACTGCAGTGTCTCTTTTTTGGCTCATATCTACTTGGGGCACTGCCCAGGGACCAGCTGAAGAAGCCTGAATTCTGCTAAACTTTTACATTTAGGAAATTCAGTGCATATAAGTGAGCTGTGTGTGTGTGTATCTGTCACTGTGTGTGTGTGTGTGTATCTGTCACTGTGTGTGTGTGTGTATCTGTCACTGTGTGTCTGTGTGTGTATCTGTCACTGTGTGTCTGTGTGCGTATCTGTCACTGTGTGTCTGTGTGCGTATCTGTCACTGTGTGTCTGTGTGCGTATCTGTCACTGTGTGTCTGTGTGCGTATCTGTCACTGTGTGTGTGTGTGCGTATCTGTCACTGTGTGTCTGTGTGCGTATCTGTCACTGTGTGTCTGTGTGCGTATCTGTCACTGTGTGTCTGTGTGCGTATCTGTCACTGTGTGTGCGTATCTGTCACTGTGTGTGTGTGCGTATCTGTCACTGTGTGTGTGTGCGTATCTGTCACTGTGTGTGTGTGCGTATCTGTCACTGTGTGTGTGTGCGTATCTGTCACTGTGTGTGTGTGCGTATCTGTCACTGTGTGTGTGTGCGTATCTGTCACTGTGTGTGTGTGCGTATCTGTCACTGTGTGTGTGTGCGTATCTGTCACTGTGTGTGTGTGCGTATCTGTCACTGTGTGTGTGTGCGTATCTGTCACTGTGTGTCTGTGTGCGTATCTGTCACTGTGTGTGTATCTGTCACTGTGTGTCTGTGTGTGTGTGTATCTGTCACTGTGTGTCTGTGTGCGTATCTGTCACTGTGTGTGTGTGTGTGTGTGTGTGTGTGTGTGTGTGTGTGTGTATCTGTCACTGTGTGTCTCGGTCGGTGTGTGTGTGTGCACTCGTGCACGCACTGATTAACCTGTTCCCTCAAACTTCAGTTTTGTTTATTTGGTCTTTACACAGCAGGTGAGGTAAAGCCAGGGGAGAGTGCACGGGCCGGGGCGGGGGTGAATGTTCATGGTCAGAGGCCAATTGCACAAAGATGTCAGAGTCAAAACCAAAACCGGCTAAATTATTAACAAACGAGCTGTTTGATCTTCAAGCAGGTATTGTGCTAAAGCAGAAAACTTATTTATCAGGAATCAGTTAATAGGAATTTCGTGCCGTGGAGATTCTATACATGGAACAAGCTTTTTTTAAGCAAAGTAAGTAGGATTTTCTTTAAAATGAATCCAATGGGATGAGTTCTGGAATGGGCAGATAATCCACTCTCGTATTACCGCCCAGGCAGTGAAAACTAAAATGACCCAGTGTCAGAGTCAAACAGTCCAAGGTGAGGTCTCGCATAGTTAAATACACAGCAAAGCTCCCACTCTTCCCCCCCCCCCCCCGCCCCCAGCCGGCATTATGTCCTTCAGTGGGACATTCTTGGCTCACCATCTGATGGAGATTGCCAATTCCTACCAAACAAGGGGCTGTAGGACCTGGCTTGCTAGACTTAGTCCAGAAAGGACCCTTGCAGCTGGCAGTTAAAGGAACTTGTGTCACATCACCTGAAAGGGTGGTCGAGGCAGAAACCCTCACCGCATTTAATAAGTACTGGGATAGGCACTCGAAGTGCCGTAACCTACAGGGCTACGGACCAAGAGCTGGAAAGTGGGAGTAGGCTGGGATCGCTCTTTTTCAACCGGCACGGACACGATGGGCCGAATGGCCTCCTTCTGTGCTGTAAATTTCTATGATTCTATCAGTCTGGGCTAGATTCAAATCTTAATTCCAGAGGTGAAAGGCTAAGTCACTGTGCCGCCCAGTCTCCCAATGGTAGAAAATGGTCCACTCCACGTACGGTCTTGGTGCTATTAATGTGGTGTGAAAATCCAGATATAGAGCTGGCAGATCCCAAACCGGCCTCGGTTGCATCACCTCTGCTGAGGTTGAACTGGGACGCGGGTCTGGTGGGAAATAACTTTTCCTTTGCTCCAGTCCAATGTAAGAGGTCAGCACAGTGCTCAGAAACTGGTATTTTTGTTCTTTGTGCAGAGTGAGGTTTGCTGTATTGTCGACTGATCTGTTCCGAAATAAATTGCTTTTGTCTTGGTGGTCTGTTTTCACTGCCCCATCTGACTGTAACAAGGAGGAGATGTGGCTCAGGGCCGGTCTGTCAGCTGGTCAGAGACACTACCGTATTTTTCAGTGGCAATTATGATATTGTATCAGGTGATTGACAAATATAGAAACATAGAAAAATAGGAGCAGGAGTCGGCCATTCGGCCCTTCGAGCCTGCTCCGCCATTCAATATGATCATGGCTGATCCTCTATCTCAATACCATATTCCCCCTCTCTCCCCATACCCCTTGATGCCTTTTGTGTCTAGAAATCTATCTATCTCTTCTTAAATATATTCAGTGACTTGGCCTCCACAGCCTTCTGTGGTAGAGAATTCCACAGGTTCACCACCCTCTGAGTGAAGAAATTTCTCCTCATCTCAGTCCTAAATGTCCTGCCCCGTATCCTGAGACTGTGACCCCCCTCGTTCTAGACCCCCCCAGCCAGGGGAAACATCCTCCCTGCATCCAGTCTGTCAAGCCCTGTCAGTATTATACGTTTCAATGAGATCCCCTCTCATTCTTCTAAACTCTAGTGAATACAGGCCTAGTCGACCCAATCTCTCCTCATACGACAGTCCTGCCATCCCAGGAATCAGTCTGGTGAACCTTAGCTGCACTCTCTCTATGGCAAGTATATCCTTTCTTAGGTAAGGAGACCAAAACTGCACACAGTACTCCAGGTGTGGTCTCACCAAGGCCCTATATAATTGGAGTAAGATATCCTTGCTCCAACCTTTTTTGCTTGTCTACAAAACACTGTTTCAAAGAAGCTGCCGTCATTTTCAACAGTACAGATGTGTGCCAGATGTGTGAGGGAAGGTCCAGTGAAAGGACTCTGCAGTTTTTTCTGGAACCAGATTTTAAGAGTAGGTCAAAATTTCACCAGTTTCATTTGATTTTTTTTTGCCTCTCCCAGGAGATGGGGGTGGGAGGGAGCGAGGGGCTGCGGGAGAGGGAGGGGCTGCGGGAGAGGGAGGGGCTGCGGGAGAGGGAGGGGCTGCGGGAGAGGGAGGGGCTGCGGGAGAGGGAGGGGCTGCGGGAGGCTGCGGGAGAGGGAGGGGCTGCGGGAGAGGGAGGGGCTGCGGGGGAGGGAGGGGCTGCGGGGGAGGGAGGGGCTGCGGGGGAGGGAGGGGGCGGGGGGGAGGGAGGGGCTGCGGGGGGGAGGGAGGGGCTGCGGGGGAGGGAGGGGCTGCGGGGGAGAGAGGGGCTGCGGGGGAGAGGGAGGGGCTGCGGGGGAGAGGGAGGGGCTGCGGGGGAGAGGGAGGGGCTGCGGGGGAGAGGGAGGGGCTGCGGGGGAGGGAGGGGCTGCGGGGGAGAGGGAGGGGCTGCGGGGGGGAGAGGGAGGGGCTGCGGGGGGGAGAGGGAGGGGCTGCGGGGGGGAGGGGAGAGGGGGGTCGCGGGGGGGCGGGAGTGAGGGGGGGGGGAGGGGGTGCGGGGGGGAGGCAGGAAGTGTTTAGTCGTGATGCTCCAGCCATCATGAGATGTGGGGCTGGCTGGATGGACCAGCTGGTCTTTTCCTGCCCGTCCATTTTCTATGTACTGTAAAAACTTCTAACATGGTGGAACTGTCCTCTGCTGAAGCTATCTTCTCTACAGGACAAAGCACTGGACAGCCAAGGTAGCCTTATGCCATTAGGGTAGTTACTTACATGATGTATGATTGTCAGTGGTGAGTTGGGGGCCCAGAGTTTTATTTGAGCTCTGTAGGTGATCTCTCTCAGAGGCAGCTCTCGAGTCTTTGGTTTGGTCATGCGAATGACTCATTTAAACAACTATTTGGAGAGCCTGTGTTGATGTCTTCTCACTAAAATAATTCTCGAGGTGCCTCTATGTTGGAAGCCCACTCGCCTCAGCATCGCTAATAGCAGTGGGTTAGACCGCTGTATGCGGTGGGTTAGACCGCTGTATGCGGTGGGTTAGACCGCTGTATGCGGTGGGTTAGACCGCTGTATGCGGGGGGGGGGGGTTAGACCGCTGTATGCGGGGGGGGGGGGGGGTTAGACCGCTGTATGCGGGGGGGGGGGGGGGGTTAGACCGCTGTATGCGGGGGGGGGGGGGGGTTAGACCGCTGTATGCGGGGGGGGGGGGGGGGGGGTTAGACCGCTGTATGCGGGGGGGGGGGGGGGGTTAGACCGCTGTATGCGGGGGGGGGGTTTAGACCGCTGTATGCGGGGGGGGGGGGGGGGGTTAGACCGCTGTATGCGGTGGGGGGGGGGTTAGACCGCTGTATGCGTGGGGGGGGGGTTAGACCGCTGTATGCGGGGGGGTTAGACCGCTGTATGCGGGGGGGGGGGTTAGACCGCTGTATGCGGGGGGGGGGGGTTAGACCGCTGTATGGGGGGGGGGGGGGGGGTTAGACCGCTGTATGCGGTGGGGGGGGTGGTTAGACCGCTGTATGCGGTGGGGGGGGGGGGGGGGTTAGACCGCTGTATGCGGTGGGTTAGACCGCTGTATGCGGTGGGTTAGACCGCTGTATGCGGGGGGGGGGTTAGACCGCTGTATGCGGGCGGGGGGGTTAGACCGCTGTATGCGGGGGGGGGGGTTAGACCGCTGTATGCGGGGGGGGGGTTAGACCGCTGTATGCGGGGGGTTAGACCGCTGTATGCGGGCGGGGGGTTAGACCGCTGTATGCGGGCGGGGGGTTAGACCGCTGTATGCGGGCGGGGGGTTAGACCGCTGTATGCGGGCGGGGGGTTAGACCGCTGTATGCGGGAGGCGAGGACTCTTGAGAACAGAAGCTCAGAATTTTGAACACCTGTCAGATCTCCTCTTGACTTTCTTTGTTCTGATGAAAAGAGCCTCCGTTTCTCTAGTTTGTCCTCTAGACTAATGCCTCTCAGTGAATCTCTTCTGCACCTTCTCCATGGTCTTGACATCTTTCCTAAAGGAAGATACCCAAAAAAACTGGACAGAATGAGGGCGAAGTTCAACTTCGGCAAAGTGGGTGGGAGTGGATCGACCCCGTCTGATTTTATTTTCAATGGAAATCTATTGAAAATCCATGTACACAACACCACTGCACTTGTTCTTAGCAATGCACTTCGGTTATTTACTCAGAGCTCAATCTAGAATTGTCACTTGTCCTTAATTAACCCATGTCTCTCTAAGTGAGTATTAATTTCATCCTGTACATTGGCCTCCAGAAGCCCAGCCATTATGAAAGTTAGACTGACTAATCTTTATTTACTTGGTTTATCCCTTTCTCCCTTTTTAAGCAGAGGTATTAGACTGGCAACCCGCCAGGCCTCTGTCAAAACCTCTGTATCCAAGGACGTTTGAAAGATTGTCGTCAGAGCCTCATTCCTCTCTGACTTCCCCCGCATTCTGTCTTTTCCATGTTGCGTTCAGCCAATCCTTTCACTTCTACTTCCTTATCTAATAGCTATGCTGCCTGACTGGCTCCACCTGCTCTTCTTGCATTTTTCATTCCCTCTACTATACTGTTCTATGAAAACTGAGGCAAAGTACTTATTTTTATCGCCACCATTCCTTCATCCCCTCCCATAACTCTGATTGGCCTTACCTTTACTTTGACTATGCTTTGACTTCTGTGTTTATATATGTTCTGTGGCTATATCTAGAAAGGTCAGAGGGGAAGTGAAAAAGAAAGAAAGAGGGGCAAAGAGAAGGTATGAGAATAGAATGGCAGCCAACATAAAAGATAATCCAAAAGTCTTCTATAGGCATATAAATAGTAAAAGGGTAGTAAGAGGAGGGGTGGGGCCGATTAGGGACCAAAAAGGAGACCTACACATGGAGGCAGAGGGTATGGCTGAGGTACTAAATGAGTACTTTGCATCTGTCTTCACCAAGGAAGAGGATGCTGCCATAGACATAGTGAAGGAGGAGGTAGTGGAGACACTTGATAGGATAAAAATTGATAAAGAAGAGTTATTAGAAAGGCTGTCTACTGAAAGTAGATAAGTCACCAGGAGCAGATGGGATGCATCCTAGGATGCTGAGGGAATTGAGGGAGGAAATCGAGGTACTGGCCATAATCTTCCAATCCTCCTTAGATACGGGGGTGGTGCCAGAGGACTGGAGAATTGCAAATGTTACACCATTGTTCAAAAAAGGGTGTAAAGATAAACCCAGCAACTACAGGCCAGTCAGCTTAACCTCGGTAGTGGGGAAGCTTTTAGAAACAATAATCAGGGACAAAATTAACAGTCACTTGGACAAGTGTGGATTAATTAAGGAAAGCCAGCACGGATTTGTTAAAGGTAAATCGTGTTTAACTAATTTGATTGAGTTCTTTGATAAGGTAACAGAGAGGGTTGATGAGGGTAATGCGGTTGACGTAGTGTACATGGATTTCCAAAAGGCGTTTGACAAAAGTGCCACATAATAGACTTACCAGCAAAGTTGAAGCCCATGGAATAAAAGGGACAGTGGCAACATGGATACGGAATTGGCTAAGTGACAGGAAACAGAGAGTAGTGGTGAACGGTTGTTTTTTGGACTGGAGGAACGTATACAGTGGTGTTCCCCAAGGGTTGGTTCTAGGACCACTGCTTTTCTTGATAGATATTAATGACTTGGACGTGGGTGTACAGGGCACAATTTCAAAATTTGCAGATGACACAAAACTTGGGAGGAGAGTGATAGGCTTCAGGAAGACATAGACAGGCTGGTGAAATGGGTGGACACGTGGCAGATGAAATTTAATGCAGAAAAGTGTGAAGTGATACATTTTGGTAGAAAGAATGAGGAGAGGAAATATAAACTAAATGGTACAATCATAAAGTGGGTGTACAAACAGAGAGACCTAGGGGTATATGTGCACAAATCGTTGAAGGTGTCGGGGCAGGTTGAGAAAGCAGTTAAAAAAGCTTACAGGATCCTGGGCTTCATGAATAGAGGTATAGAGTACAAAAGTGTGGAAATTATGATGAACCTGTATAAAACACTGGTTCAGCCCCAACTGGAGTACTGTGTCCAATTCTGGGCACCACACTTTAGGAAGGATGTGAAGGCCTTAGAGAGGGTGCAGAAAAGATTTACGAGAATGATTCCAGGAATGAGGACTTCAGTTACATTGATAGACTGGAGAAGCTGGGGTTTGTTCTCCTTGGAGGAGAGAAGGTTGAGAGGAGATTTGATAGAGGTGCTCAAAATCATGAGGGGTCTGGACAGAGTAGATAGAGAGAAACTGTTCCCATTGGCAGAAGGGTCGAGAACCAGAGGACACAGATTTAAGGTGATTGGCAAAAGAACCAAAGGCGACGTAAGAAAAAACTTTTTTATGCAGCGAGTGGTTAAGATCTGGAATGCGCTGCCTGAAAGAGTGGTGGAGGCAGATTCAATCACGGCTTTCAAAAGGGAGTTGGATAAGTACCTGAAGGAAAGAAATTTACAGGGCTACAGGGAAAGGGCGGGGGAGTGGGACTAGCTGAGGTGCTTTTGCCGAATGGCCGCCTTCTGTGCTGTAACCATTGAATGATTCTATGAAATCCTTTACTGTTTCCTACCAGTCCTTCTTCATACCTTCTCTTAGCCTTTCTAATCTCCGGTTTTGATTCCGCTCTATATTTTCTACCCTAGGTTCACCATATGACTTTAAAATCTCAGTTTAATTTCTCTACTCCTCCAAAGAACTCCAGCTCCACCATGAGTGCACTGTGGCTGCAGTGTGTCCTGTTTACAGGGTGCACTGCAGCAAGTCGCGGACGTTTCTTCGGCAGCACCTCCCAACCCGCGACCTGTACCACCTAGAAGGACAAGGGCAGCAGGTGCCTGGGAACGTCACCACCTCCAAGTCACACACCACCCCAACTTGGGAACATAGGAACAGGAGTAGGCCATTCAGCCCCTTGAGCCTGTTCCGCCATTCAATGAGATCATGGACTTGGACATGTATCGCTGCTCCTTCATGGCGTCTGGGTCATAACCCTGGACCTCCTAACAGCACCGTGGGAGTACCTTCACCAGACAGACTGCAGCGGAGCAGGAAATCAGCTCTCCACCACTTTTTCGAGCGCAATTAGGGATGAGCAATAAATGCTGGCCTTGCCGGCGACGCCCACATCCCGTGAATGAATTTATTTTTTTAAACGCTTTTTCTGCACCACCTTAACTCCCTCTTCAAATTAAACTATCTGCTGTACGACCTTTCATGAAAACAAACATTTGACCAAGTTCTGCAGCCTGACCAGTGCGAAATGCGGTCAGACCTGTTCCAGTTTGCACGTTGTCCACCAGTTCTCCAGGTGGAAATGGTGCCTGACTGGGAGCAGTGGGTATTAATACCAAAGCAAAACACTGCCGATGCTGGAAATCTGAAATAAAAAACAGAAAATGTTGGAAATACTCAGCAGGCCAGGCAGCATCTGTGGAGAGAGAAACAGAGTCAACGTTTCAGGTCTGTGACCCTTCGTCAGAACTGGAAAAAGCTGGAGATGGAACAGATTTTAAGCAGGTGCAGAGACAGGGAAAGGGGGGAGAGGAGGGGAGTAAAGAACAAAGGGAAGGTCTGTGATAGGATGGAAGGCAGGAGAGATTAAATGACAAAAGGGAGGATGGTGCGAGGCAAAAGGAGATGGTAATGGGACAAGTTAAGAAACAAAAGATAGCTCTAGAGGAGGTGCAAATGGGAATGGCAGAATCATCAGTGGGTGTTAATATCTACTATAACAAGAGGATTTTTACTGTATTAACATAAATCCATATGCTATACAACACAAATGCTTTTCATCTAACATACAAACCAAAATGGGTGGGGAAATTGGCCAATAAATGTTAAGAAAGATGCCACTAATCTATAAACAGCAGTGAGTTACAAAACCAATGCTGACAGTTGCTGTTTAGTCCATAGCCCTTCATTGTGAAAGGGAGTCCTGATAAATCAGCGGTGGAGAGGTAATCTGTTTGGAATCAGGGCTAGCGAGCAGGATGGAGAAGTGAGACACCGGTTACCAGCCTAGTGCTGCCCAACCAAACTACTTTCTGTTTTCCAGAAATGAGAAGCTTTTTCACATGTGATGGTCGCTGCGTTTTTTTTTAAGTGCTTCAAATTTTGTTGCTGTTGATGCTCTGAAATCAGGGCTTGGTGACTGACATGACGAGGTATTCTGCCTCCTTTCACCATATTAATGTTTTAACCAGGTTTCCTGAAACTTGCTATTGAGGATGGTTAGTGATTGTAATCCTGAATTCTTGTGCGCAGATGATCAGAATACCATACAGAGAGGGTGTAGGAGGCCGAGGTCAGAGTGGAGCGGAGAATTAAAGTGACAGGGGACCGGAAGCTCGGGGTCACGCTTGCGGACTTTTTTTTTTTTATTCGTTCGTGGGATGTGGGCGTCGCTGGCAAGGCCGGCATTTATTGCCCATCCCTAGTTGCCCTTGAGAGGTGGTGGTGAGCCGCCGCCTTGAACCGCTGCAGTCCGTGTGGTGAAGGTGCTCCCACAGTGCTGTTAGGGAGGGAGTTCCAGGATTTTGACCCAGCGACGATGAAGGAGCGACCGATATATTTCCAAGTCAGGATGGTGTGTGATTTGGGGGGGAACTTGGAGGTGGTGGTGTTCCCATGCGCCTGCTACCCTTGTCCTTCTAGGGGGAAGAGATCGCGGGTTTGGGAGGTGCTGCCGAAGAAGCCTTGGCGAGCTGCTGCAGTGCATCTTGTAGATGGTACACACTGCAGCCACGGTACGCCGGTGATGGAGGGAGTGAATGTTTAA
Source organism: Squalus acanthias (assembly GCA_030390025.1). NCBI lineage: Eukaryota > Metazoa > Chordata > Chondrichthyes > Squaliformes > Squalidae > Squalus > Squalus acanthias. The sequence goes on from CM059440.1 coordinate 3,965,689, forward strand.
GGTGGTGGATGGAATGCCAATCAAGCGGGCTGCTTTATCCTGGATGGTGTCGAGCTTCTTGAGTGTTGTTGGAGCTGCACTCATCCAGGCAAGTGGAGAGTATTCCATCACACTCCTTACTTGTGCCTTGTAGATGGTGGAAAGGCTTTGGGGAGTAAGGAGGTGAGACACTCGCCGCAGAATATCCAGCCTCTGACCTGCTCTTCTTGCCACAGTATTTATGTGGCTGGTCCAGTTAAATTTCTGGTCAATGGTGACCCCCCCCAGGATGTTGATGGTGGGGGATTCAGCGATGGTAATGCTGTTGAATGTCATGGGGCGGTGGTTAGACTCTCGCTTGTTACATAGAAACATAGAAGATAGGAGTAGGCCATTCGGCCCCTCGAGCCTGCTCCACCATTCAATGCGATCATGGCTGATCATCCAAAGTTCCCTGTCTCTGCTTTCTCCCCATATCCCTTGATCCCCTTAGCCTTAAGAAATATATCTAACTCCTTCTTGAATATATTTAATGAATTGGCCTCAACTGCCTTCTGTGGTAGAGAATTCCACAGGTTCACCACTCTCTGGGTGAAGAAATTCCTCCTCATCTCAGTCCTAAATGACTTACCCTTATCCTTAGACTGTGACCCCTGGTTCTGGACTCCCCGGCCATCGGGAACATCCTTCCTGCATCTAGTCTGTCTAATCCTGTTAGAATTTTATAAGTTTCAATGAGATCCCCTCTCATTCTTCTAAACTCCAGCGAATATAAGCCTAATCGACCCAATCTCTCTCCATACGTCATTCCTGCCATCCCAGGAATCAGTCTGGTGTTGGAGATAGTCATTGCCTGGCACGAATGTTACCTGCCACTTATCAGCCCAAGCCTGAATGTTGTCCAGGTCTTGTTGCATGCGGGCATAGACTGCTTCATTATCTGAGGAGTTGTGAATGGCACTGAACACTGTGCAGTCATCAGCGAACATCCCCATTTCTGACCTTATGTTGGAGGGAAGGTCATTGATGAAGCAGCTGAAGATGGTTGGCCCTAGGACACTGCTCTGAGGAACTCCTGCAGCGATGTCCTGGGGCTGTGATGATTGACCTTCAACCACCACAACCATCTTCCTTTGTGCAAGGTATGACTCCAGCCAGTGGAGCGTTTTCCCCCCCGATTCCCATTGACTTCAGTTTTACTAGGGCTCCTTGATGCCACACACGGTCAAATGCTGCCTTGATGTCAAGGGCAGTCATTCTCACCTCACCTCTGGAATTCAGCTCCTTTGTCCATGTTTGGACCAAGGCTGTAATGAGGTCGGGAGCCGAGTGGTCTTGGCGGAACCCAAACTGGGCATCAGTGAGCAGGTTATTGGTGAATAAGTGCCGCTTGATAGCACTGTCGATGACACCTTCCATCACTTTGCTGATGATTGAGAGTAGACTGATGGGGCGGTAATTGGCCGGATTGGATTTGTCCTGCTTTTTGTGGACAGGACATACCTGGCAGTTTTCCACATTGTCGAATAGATGGCAGTGTTGTAGCTGTACTGGAACAGCTTGGCTAGAGGCGCGGTTAGTTCTGGAGCACAAGTCTTCAGCACGACACATGGGATGTTTTCGGGGCCCAGAGCCTTTGCTGTATCCAGTGCGCTCAGCCGTTTCTTGATATCACGTGGAGTGAATCGAATTGGCTGAAGACTGGCTTCTGTTATGGTGGGGACCTTGGGAGTAGGCCGATATGGATCATCCACTTGGCACTTCTGGCTGAAGATGGTTGCAAACACTTCAGCCTTGTCTTCTGCACTCACGTGCTGGGCTCCACCATCATTGAGGATGGGGATATTCATGGAGCCTCCTCCTCCCGTTAGTTGTTTAATGGTCCACCACCATTCACGACTGGATGTGGCAGGACTGCAGAGCTTTGATCTGATCCATTGATTGTGGGATCGCTTAGCCCTGTCTGTAGCATGCTGCTTCCGCTTTTTAACATGCATGTAGTCCTGTGTTGCAGCTTCCCCAGGTTGGCGCCTCATTTTTAGGTACGCCTGGTGCTGCTCCGGGCATGCTCTTCTACACTCCTTGTTGAACCAGGGTTGGTCCTGTGGCTTGGTGGTAATGGTAGAGTGAGGAATATACCGGGCCATGAGGTTACAGATTGTGCTGGAATACAATTCTGCTGCTGTTGATGGCCCACAGTGACTCATGGATGCCCAGTTTTGAGCTGCTCGATCTGTTCTGAATCTATCCCATTTAGCACGGTGGTAGTGCTACACAACACGATGGAGGGTGTTCTCAGTGTGAAGACGGGACTTCGTCTCCACAATGACTGTGCGGTGGTCACTGCTACCAATACTGTCATGGACAGATGCATCTGCGACAGGTAGATTGGTGAGGACGCGGTAGAGTAGGTTTTTCCTTTGTGTTGGTTCTCTCACCACCTGTTGCAAGCCCAGTCTGGCAGCTATGTCCTTCAGAACTCGGCCAGCTCGGTCAGTAGTGGTGCTACCGAGATGTGGACTGAACAGAACCAAATCTGCGTTTGGTTCCCCCCGATGTAGAGGAGCTGGTCAGTGCTGTGTACAGAGGACGAGATGGTCAGTGCTGGATACAGAGGACGAGATGGTCAGTGCTGCATACAGAGGACGAGATGGTCAGTGCTGCATACAGAGGACGAGATGGTCAGTGCTGCGTACAGAGGACGAGATGGTCAGTGCTGTGTACAGAGGACGAGATGGTCAGTGCTGTGTACAGAGGACGAGATGGTCAGTGCTGTGTACAGAGGATGAGATGGTCAGTGCTGTGTACAGAAGACGAGATGGTCAGTGCTGTATACAGAGGACGAGATGGTCAGTGCTGTGTACAGAGGACGCGATGGTCAGTACTGTATAACTCAATGTTGATTGCTTAAACAAATATCCTCAATTGTCAAATCATAGAATGATACATAGAACATAGAAGATAGGAGCAGGAGTAAGCCATTCGGCCCCTCTAGCCTGCTCCGCCATTCAATGCGATCATGGCTGATCATCCAAACTCAGTACCCTGTCCCTGCCTTCTCCCCATATCCCTTGATCCCCTTAGCCTTAAGAAATATATCCAACTCCTTCTTGAATATATTTAATGAATTGGCCTCTACTGCCTTCTGTGGTAAAGAATTCCACAGGTTCACCACACTCTGGGTGAAGAAATTCCTCCTCATCTCAGTCCTAAATGGCTTACCCCTTATCCTTAGACTGTGACCCCTGGTTCTGCACTCCCCGACCATCGGGAGCATCCTTCCTGCATCTAGTCTGTCCTGTCCTGTCAGAATTTTATAAGTTTCAATGAGATCCCCTCTCATTCTTCTAAACTCCAACGAGTATAAGCCCAATCGACCCAATCTCTCCTCATACGTCATTCTGCCATTCCTGGCACAGGAGGAGGCCATTCGGCCCCTCATTCCTGTGTCAGCTCTTTGAAAGAGCTCTCCAATTAGTCCCACTCCTCTTCTTTCCCAAATGTGGTAAGTTAAATTGCTGGATTTACGGTAAGCATCTTGTAGTCCAGTGTACATCTCGCTAGAACTGCCAGTGTTTCAAAATATCATATGTCGCTGGCAATGCCGTAGTTATTATAATATCTGGATTTCAATCCTTTCACCAGCACAACCCTGTATTTGAGGTTTGACCCAAACACACTGCAGACATTCTGCAGAGGTCACTGGCCCTGCCTTGAGCTGATGGTCTGATGTTGGGCCGGATCAGCAGTACCTTCCACCTTCGACAACTGCACGAAAGAATAAGTTCAGATTTCAATCGATTTGAGTTTGAAAAACAAATTCTGTCCAGACTAGGAGGAGGAGCATAGGTTGGTGGAACCAATCTTTCAGTTTTGTCATAAGATTTTAACTTCAAACTTTATTAGAACTTTCAGCTTGGCTTCCCTTGAGCCAGAATTTCATCCTAAGGAAACGTACGGCAGGCCAGTCAGCACGTGAAAGGACGTATTTCGGTGGGACATTGCGCCTCTCCGCCTCTCTCTCCTTTCAGACACTCCTTAAAACCGACCTCTTTGACCAAGGTTTTCTGTCCAAATATCTCCTAATGTGTCTCGGTGTCAAATTTTGTTTGATAATCGCTCCTGTAAAGCGCCTTGGGACGTTTTACTACGTTAAAGGCGCTATATAAATGCAAGTTGTTGTATTGGCACAGTCGAGCTGGAAAGCTCCCCCTCAGCGGCTGGTCAAAGCGCGGCGAGCGAGCAGTAGATACGGAGAGTTCAGCTGCGCCTCCCGACTTTCACAAAGAGGCGTGAAGCCGTGCTGAATCCTTTCTCTTTGAGCTTGTGTGCAATGCTGATTTAGCCTTCAGCGTAGCTTCAGGTGTCAGTCTTGGTAGGTCTTTCGCCTCTGACTCCACTCCAGAGACTTGAGCACGTAATCTCGGCCGATAGTCCAGTGCAGTGCTGAGGGAGCGCCGCACTGTCGGAGGGGCAGTACTGAGGGAGTGCCGCACTGTCGGAGGGGCAGTACTGAGGGAGCGCCGCACTGTCGGAGGGGCAGTACTGAGGGAGTGCCGCACTGTCGGAGGGGCAGTACTGAGGGAGTGCCGCACTGTCGGAGGGGCAGTACTGAGGGAGTGCCGCACTGTCGGAGGGTCAGTACTGAGGGAGCGCAGTACTGAGGGAGCGCCGCACTGTCGGAGGGGCAGTACTGAGGGAGCGCAGTACTGAGGGAGCGCCGCACTGTCAGAGGGTCAGTACTGAGGGAGTGCCGCACTGTCGGAGGGGCAGTGCTGAGGGAGTGCCGCACTGTCGGAGGGGCAGTGCTGAGGGAGCACCGCACTGTCGGAGGGGCAGTACTGAGGGAGCGCCGCATTGTCGGAGGGGCAGTACTGAGGGAGTGCCGCACTGTCGGAGGGGCAGTGCTGAGGGAGCACCGCACTGTCGGAGGGGCAGTACTGAGGGAGCGCCGCATTGTCGGAGGGGCAGTACTGAGGGAGTGCTGCACTGTCAGAGGCGCCGTCTTGCACTAAAAACAGACATTTACCTCATTGCTGTTTCTGGCTGCATGTTTCCCTGTATTACAACAATGACTACACTTGAAAAATACTTGATTGGCTGTGAAATACGTTGGAACATCCTGAGGATGTAAAGGTGCTGGAGAAAAATGCCAGTTTGTTCTTTTTGCTTTTTCTTTTTTCTCCCATTTTTATTCTCTCTTTTTAGTTTTCTTTAAACTCCAGGCCTGGAGGGCGGAACAGGCTACTACTTGATTGGTGGGTTTAGGCCAATCAAAAGCAGCTTTTTCCCAGTCCTCCTGGCCTGAGGAGCTTCCCCGCGACAATGGACTAACCCATCATTATCAGTGCTGGTAGCAGGAGAAGGATCGAACCCAGCACCGGCACATTGGCAGCGCTGCACTGCCTGTGCGCCCACAGTAGGTGGCGGACCTCAACGGCATTCGGTCACAGAGCGGATTCAGTCACAGGGTCAGCTGAGCCAGTGGCACGGAGATCCACACACCATGCTGGCATCCTCCGCCTATACACCTGGCTGTGACTCGGCACTGGACTTGTGCTGGCGCCGTGTCACAAACAACAAATGATATTCTGACGTCTGAAACATTCAGGGGCACAATGATATAGGGCCCTGGTGAGACCACACTTGGAGTATTGTGGACAGTTTTGGTCTCCTTACCTAAGGAAGGATATACTTGCCATAGAGGGAGTGCAACGAAGGTTCACCAGACTGATTCCTGGGATGGGGGGGATTGTCCTATGAGGAGAGATTGAGTAGACTAGGCCTATATTCTCTAGAGTTTAGAAGAATGAGAGGTGATCTCTTTGAAACATACAAAATTCTTACAGGGCTTGACAGGGTAGATGCAGGGGGGATGTTTCCCCTGGCTGGAGAGTCTAGAACCAGGGGTCACAGTCTCAGGATAAGGGGTCGTCCATTTAGGACTGAGATGAGGAGAAATGTCTTCACTCAGAGGGTGGTGAATCTTTGGAATTCTCTACCCCAGAGGGCTGTGGAGGCTCAGTCGTTGAGCATATTCAAGGCTGAGATCGATAGATTTTTGAATAATAAGGGAATCAAGGGATATGGAGATCGGGCAGGAAAGTGGAGATGAGGTGGAAGATCAGCCATGATCTTATTGAATGGCGGAGCAGGCTCGAGGGGCCGAATGGCCGACTCCTGTTTCTTATGCTCTTATTTGTCTGCACATTGAGATGTCACACCGAGGAGTCACACTGCTTCCCCGATCCAGTGTATTCACTGGACCATCGAAGACCGGCCGCAGTCAGGATGACCCAGTTAAAAAAAAATCAGTGGTTTTTTCTGCCCATCAGCCTTGGCAAATCGGCCAAGTTTATTTTGGGTTTGGTAGCAGCTGCATTCGAACAATCTAAAAGCACAGAAATCGCGACTCTGCTCTCTCGCGATTTGCAGATATTTTATAGTGAAATCGATTTTGACTGCTGAGATTTAATTAGTCCCGCTCGTTCCCCATAACCCTGCAAATATTTCCTTTTCAATTATATATACAATTCCCCTTTTGAAAGTTACGATTGAATCTGCTTCCACCGCCCTTTCAGGCAGCGCGTTCCAGATCACAACAACTCGCTGCGTAAAAAAAAAAGAAATTCTCCTGATCTCGCCCTGTGTTTTTTTTTTGTAGTGTTTTGCCGGGTTGGTACGTCACTTGTTAGTGTGGAATTAACCTGCAGGTGCTGCGGTATAAACTGTCAGAAAAATATTAGTAAAAATGTTTGAGCTGTAATAGTGTTTTCCCTCCCTAAGCCCCCCCTCCTCTCCACATCTCTTTCCTCCTTTGAGACGCTCCTTAAAACCTGCCTCTTTCACCAAGCCTCACCGGCCCTCATTTCTCATTATGTGGCTCGGTGTCAAATTTTGTTTGATGTTCCTGTGAAACACCTCGGGCATTAAAGGCAATTATAGATACAAGTTGGAAAAACTCAGCAGGCCAGGCAGCATCCGTGGAGAGAGAAAGAGAGTTAACGTTTCAGGTCGATGACCTTTCATCGACCTGAAACGTTAACTCTCTTTCTCTCTCCACGGATGCTGCCTGGCCTGCTGAGTTTTTCCAGCGTTTTCTGTTGTTATTTCAGATTTCCAGCATCCGCAGTATTTTGCTATCGTATAGATACAAGTTACTGTTTTATGAGTTGGCAGGGGAGCGGTTATATGCAAATCACGGTATAATGTTCAAAGTTCTCTTCAGAGTGAATGACTTAACTAGTTTTCTGTAACAAAAGAAAAAACGAGTTCTGGTATTATTCTGCCTGGTGTTCCTTTCACCGTCACCAGTTTTGGAAATCTATTTCAGCTGTCAGAGTCTTAAAATGGATAGTTCATAATCACCGTAACCTGCCCCTCTTCCTCCAGTACCCCAACCCCTTCCCCAACCAATCCATAATCACCGTAACCTGCCCCTCTTCCTCCAGTACCCCAACCAACCCATAATCACTGTAACCTGCCCCCCTTCCTCAACCAACCCATAATCACTGTAACCTGCCCCTCTTCCTCAACCAACCCATAATCACTGTAACCTGCCCCCCTTCCTCAACCAACCCATAATCACTGTAACCTGCCCCCCTTCCTCAACCAACCCATAATCACTATAACCTGCCCCTCTTCCTCCCGTACCCCAACCCCTTCCCCAACCAACCCATAATCACCATATCTTCAGAATTAGTGTCCTTCTCTGACTGCTCCCTGGCTGTCACCAGCTTATCTCATCTCGTCTCTCCTCCTCCTCAATGTATTTTCAGCCAGATAAGTAACCAAGAATCACTTGTCACATTGACCAGAATAACTTGGCTTTGATAACAGAATAGCGCTCCTGTGAAGCGCCTTGGGACATTTCACTACGTCAAAGGCGCTATATAAATGCAAGTTGTTTTGTTGATTCAAAACAGAATAATGAGAGAAAAAGTGGGGCAAATATGAAGAGATGTTGATGACTTCTGAGCCCTAACCGTGTGTGTTTACGCCTGGGGGTTGCAGGTATCATGTAGCATTGTGGCGAGAGGGGTGCAGGGGTTACGGTGAGGAAGGGTCGGGTGTTTCGCTCGACCTGCTGGCGGTGCACTGTACCACACCCTGCGGAAACAGCTGCAAACTTGCACTTAACAAAATAATAGCTGTTGGGCAACACGGTGGCATAGTGGTTAGCACTGGTGCCTCACAGCGCCAGGGACCCGGGTTCAAATCTGACCTCGGGTGACTGTCTGTGTGGAGTTTGCACATTCTCCCCGTGTCTGCGTGGGTTTCCTCCGGGTGCTCCGGTTTCCTCCCACAGTCCAAAAATGTGCGGGTTAGGTTGATTTGGCTATGATAAATTGACCCTTAGTGTTAGGGGGGGATTAAATATGTGGGGTTACGGGGATAGGATGGGATATGTTAGGGGGGAATTAAATACGTGGGGTTACGGGGATAGGGTGGGATATGTGTCGGTGTAGGCTCGATGGGGATTCTGTGTGAGAAAGCAGGGATAGGGTACTGGATTTGGACGATCAGCCATGATCGTATTGAATGGTGGAGCAGGCTCGACGGGCCGAATGGCCTACTCCTGCTCCTAGTTTCTATGTTTCTATGTTTTAAGACTGACTGGTAAAAGTGAATACCGAATAAGTTGGACTGCACGTGCACCGGGAATTGAATTGCATAAGTATTTTAAATAAACAGAATCTTTCAGCAGAGCACAAACGCGATTTGATTCTTGAGCAAAGCTGATTTGATGCTGTTATATAAAGCCCAGTTTATTTATAGTGTCCAGATACTGGATCATTTTGGCTGTCTAATGCAATAATAAAAGGAAAAAGACAGGCTTGCATTTCTATAGCGCCTGTCATGACCTCAGGACATCCCAAAGCGATTAAGTACTTTTTGAAGTGTAGTCACTGTTGTAATGTTGGAAATGCGGCAGCCAATTTGTGCACAGCAAGCTCCCACAAACAGCAATGTGATGATGACCAGATAATCTGTTTGTGATGTTGATTGGGGGATAAATATTGGCCAGGACACCGGGGATAACTCCCCTGCTCTTCTTCAAAATAGCTCCATGGGATCTTTTACGTCCACCTGAGAGAGCAGACGGGGCCTCAGTTTAACGTCGGAACCAAGGGTCTATTGAGAAGGAGGAATTAAAAGAAATTAGTATTAGTAAAAAAATAGTGCTGGAAAAATTAATGGGACTGAAAGCTGATAAATCCCCAGGGCCTGATAATCTGCATTCCAGAGTACTAAAAGAGGTAGCCATGGAAATAGTGGATGCATTGGTTGTCATCTTCCAAAATTCTATAGATTATGGAACAGTTCCTGTAGATTGGAGGGTGGCAAATGTAACCCCACTATTTTAAAAAAGGAGGGAGAGAGAAAACAGGGAACTACAGACTGGTTAGCCTGACATCAGTAGTAGGGAAAATGCTAGAGTCTATTATAAAGGATGTGATAACAGCGCACTTAGAAAATATCAACGGGATTAGACAAAGTCAACATGGATTTATAAAAGGGAAATCGTGTTTGACAAACCTACTGGAGTTTTTTGAGGATGTAACTGGTAGAATAGATAAGGGAGAGCCAGTGGATGTGGTGTATTTGGATTTTCAGAAGGCCTTTGATAAAGTCCCACATAAGAGGTTAGTGTGCAAAATTAAAGTGCATGGGATTGGGGGTAATATACTGGCATGGATTGAAAATTGGTTAACAGACAGGAAACAATAGGAATAAATGGGTCTTTTTCGGGGTGGCAGGCAGTGACTAGTGGGGTACCACAGGGATCAGTGCTTGGGCCCCAGCTATTCGCAATATATATCAATGATTTGGATGAGGGAACCAAATGTAATATTTCCAAGTTTGCTGACGACACGAAACTAGGTGGGATTGAGAGTTGAGAGGAGGATGCAAAGAGGCTTCAAGACGATTTAGACAAGTTGAGTGAGTGGGCAAATACATGGCAGATGCAGTATAACGTGGATGAATGTGAAGTTATCCACTTCGGTAGGAAAAACAGGAAGGTAGAGTATTAATTAAATGGTGATAGATTGGGAAATGTTGATGTACAAAGGGACCTGGGTGCCCTTGTACACCAGTCACTGAAAGCAAACATGCAGGTGCAGCAAGCAGTTAGGAAGGCAAATGGTATGTTGGCCTTCATTGCAAGAGGATTTGAGTACAGGAGCAAGGATGTCTTACTACAGTTGTACAGGCCTTGGTGAGACCACACCTGGAGTACTGTGTGCAGTTTTGGTCTCCTTTCCTAAGAAAGGATATACTTGCCATAGAGGGAGTGCAGCGAAGGTTCACCAGACTGATTCCTGGGATGGCAGGACTGTCGTACGAGGAGAGAGTGGGTCGACTAGGCCTGTATTCACTAGAGTTTAGAAGAATGAGAGGGGATCTCATTGACACGTATAAAATTCTGACGGGGCTTGACAGACTGGATGCAGGGAGAATGTTTCCCCTGACTGGGGGGTCTAGAACGAGGGGTCACAGTCTCAGGATACGGGGTAGGACATTTAGGACTGAGAGGAGGAGAAATTTCTTCACTCAGAGGGTGGTGAACCTGTGGAATTCTCTACCACAGAAGGCTGTGGAGGCCAAGTCACTGAATATATTTCAGAAGGAGATAGATAGATTTCTAGACACAAAAGGCATCAAGGGGTATGGGGAGAGAGTGGGAATATGGTATTGAGATAGAGGATCAGCCATGATCATATTGAATGGCGGAGCAGGCTCGAAGGGCCGAATGGCCTACTCCTGCTCCTATTTTTCTATGTTTCTATGTCTCATCCGAAAGACGGCACCTCCGACAGTGCGGCGCTCCCTCAGCACTGCACTGGAATGTCAGCCTAGCTTTATGTACTCAAGTCTCTGCAGTGGGACTTGAACCCATAACTTTCTGACTCAGAGGCGAGCGTGCTGCCCACTGAGCCACGCCAACGCACATGAAGCAAAATGAGTGATTTGTAAGTACTTTTGATCCTTGCATTATTTCAATGTTGCTGTTGTGGCTGATTTACGATGACTTTCAGCCATAGCATCCCCAATTGTGTCCCATTTTGTACTTGACGTACAGATCTTCTTTTAAAGCCAATTTGTCTGATTCTGTGCTGGATTAATTGCGGGCACCCCAGTTCTATCTCTCGTCAGCTGCGACGTTCCGCAGTGCTGCTCTCCATTTGCTTTTAATAAGGGCACAGAGTTTTGAATCTGTCATCTACTGACGAAAAGAGGCCACTTAACTGAAAGATGACTTTGGACTATGATGCTCACTGCCTCGTCTCCATTATATATTAAAACAGCACATCAGCGAGCTTGAATGTCACGCTGGAGACATCACCCTTTGTTGCTGTTGGTGCAAAAACAGTCTTAAAATTGTGGTGAGATTCTCGGCCAGGCACATTCCAATTTGCAAAGTTCCCTGATCAGACCATTAAACTCTGACGCGACTGCTGCTGCTTTAATAATTAAACTTTGTGCCTTACCAGCAGATTAGTGCATTCTGCATTACTTTGTATGACAGCTCTACCCTTGTAAAACGCCATATCGTGTGACTGACTGTGAACAGTCTTGCAGGAGACCAGCGAGTATAATATATACACATATACATTTCGGTGAGGTAATTGATTCCTGGCACTCTATTACAATGCTGTAATTCCATTAAGCATTTCTGATGATTCTGATGATTGTATTAAAGTTTCAGCAGCCCCAAAATTAAGTCCATCCTTAAATTTGGAGCCAGCTGTTATGGGGAATTCAGTATATACTAAATTGCAACAAACACACATTCCTCTAGGGCATAAAAACCCAAAAGGAAAAGTGATCCAACCATGGCTAACCAAAGAAATTAAAGCTAGTATTAAGTCAAAGGAGGAAGCTTATAAAGTTGCCAGAAAAAGCGGTCAGCCTGAGGATTGGGATCTTTTTAGAAATCAGCAAAGGGGGACCAAGAAATCGATAAAGAAAGGGAAAATGGAATATGAGCACAAACTAGCGAAAAATATAAAAACGGATTGTAAAAGCTTCTATAGGTATGTGAAAAGGAAAAGACTGGTGAAGGTAAATGTAGGTCCTTTACAGTCAGAGATGGGAGAATTTATAATGGGGAGTGAGGAAATGGCAGAGAAATTAAATAAATACTTTGTTTCTGTCTTCACAGAGGAAGACACAAAAAACCTCCCAGAAAATACAAGAAAACCAAGGGTGTAGCGATTATGAGGAACTTAAAGAAATTATTATTAGTAAAAAAAACAGTACTAGCAAAATTAATGGGACTAAAAGTCAATAAATCTCAAGGACTGGATGACCTACATCCTAGGGTTTTGAAAGAGGTGGCCATTGGGATAGTGGGACGCATTGGTTGTCATCTTCCAAAATTCTATAGATTCTGGAACGGTTCCTGCAGATTGGAGGATAGCAAATGTAATCCCGCTATTTAAGAAAGGAGGGAGAGAGAAAACGGGGAACTACAGACCTGTTAGCCTCACATCAGTAGTTGGGAAAATGCTGGAATCTATTATAAAGGATGCAATAACTGGGCACTTAGAAACTAATAGTAAGATTGGGCAGAGTCAACATGGATTTATGAAAGGGAAATCCTGTTTGACAAACCTATTGGAGTTCTTTGAGGATGTAACTAGTGGAGTAGACAGGGGAACCGGTAGATGTGGTGTATCTGGATTTTCAGAAGGCCTTCGATAAGGTCCCACACAAGAGGTTGGTGAACAAAATTAGGGCACATGGAATTGGGGGTAATATACTAGCATGGATTGAGAATTGGTTAACAGACAGAAAACAAAGAGTAGGGATAAACAGATCTTTTTCAGGATGGCAGGCTGTGACTAGTGGGATACCACAAGGATCGGTGCTTGGGCCCCAGCTATTCACAATCTATATCAATGATTTGGATGAGGGGACTAAATGTAATATTACCAAATTTCCTTGTGACTCAAAGCTAGGTGGCAGTGTCAGTTGCGAAGAGGATGTGAAGAGGCTTCAAGGGGATCTCGACAGACTCAGTGAGTGGGCGAGAACATGGCAGATGGATTATAATGTGGATAAATGTGAAGTTATCCACTTTGGTAGAAAAAACAGAAAGGCAGAGTATTTCCTAAATGGTGAAAGATTGGGGAATGCAGATACTCAAAGGGACCTGGGTGTCCTTGTACATGAGTCACTGAAAGTGAATGTGCAGGTGCGTGCAGCAAGCCATTAGGAAGGCAAATGGTATGCTGGCCTTCATTACAAGAGGATTTGAGTACAGGAGTAAAGAAGTCTTACTCCAATTATATAGGGCCTTGGTGAGACCACATCTGGAGTACTGTGTACAATTTTGGTCTCCTTACCTAAGGAAGTATATACTTGACATAGAGGGAGTGCAACGAAGGTTCACCAGATTGATTCCTGGGATGGCGGGACTGTGGTATGAGAAGAGATTGAGTAAACTAGGCCTGTGTTCTCTTGAATTCAGAAGAATGAGGGGAATCTCATTGAAGCATACAAAATTATTACAGGGCTTGATAGGGTGGATGCTGGGAGAATGTTTCCCTCAGCCGGGGAGTCTAGAACCAGGGGCCACAGCCTCAGGATAAAGGGTAGGCCATTCAGGACTGAGATGAGAAGAAATTTCTTCACACAGAGGGTGGTGAATCTTTGGAATTCTCTACCCCAGAGGGCTGTGGCGGCTCAGTCATTGGATATATTCAAAACAGAAGTCGATAGATTTCTGACTAGTAAGGGCATCAAGGGATATGGCGATAAGGCCGGTGAATGGAGTTGAGGCAGAAGATCAGCCATGATCTCATTGAATGGCGGAGCAGGCTCGAAGGGCTGAATGGCCTACTCCTATTTCTTATGTTATATACTGCACTGCCTGTGACATGCTATTTATGAAATGGTACTAAAGCTCAGAGTCATTGGGACCTGACGATTTTTGGCATTCTGACAAGTTGTATACCATTGTTTTTCATCAGATTCCTGGCGAACAGTTCAGTACAATGTATAACGAAGTTCATTGCTGCTGTTAGTTCATGCACTGACCAAAATTTACATCGCCCTTTAGTCCAAATCTTTTATTTATGCGCGCTCAGCATTGCCAAGTCTTTATCTAATTTGGATTAAATGTACGTGGAGACATTACTGAATTTGCACTGAATTGTAGCCCAGTGCTTATGTAATTGATCTGCAAAAGGAATGTAGTAGCTATCTCCCGTCTGGTACGAAATCAACATAAGAAATCCTGAGGGATAGGGGATTCAAGTTTAGAGCAGGGAACAACATTATCTGCACAACGGTCAGACTTGTATGTCCACTGTGGTAATGTCCAGTACAGAGAGCACTGTACTACTGTAAGGGGCGCGAGGTGAGGCTTTCGTGGCCTGTGATTCTTTGCTATTGCTTGCTCTGGTCTCCGGCCAGACTTTTGCAATAATCACCTGTGAGTGGTTCGACCCACTCGCCCTTACGGTTCTGACACCTGGACTTAGATGCAAAGGAGCAGTAATGCAGAGAAAGACTCAAATAGACCTGGTTGAATAACACGAAATGAATGCCTTTATTGTACGGTGTCCAAAATAATGAAATACATGTCATATGCGCAGATCAAAGAAATTACAAGTATACACACGTCTATAAAACTTGGTCTATACAAATGGGGAACACACAGCACATCGTAAAGGGGGGAACACATTACACATTAACCTTAGGAACCACCCTCCCTTACAATACCTAAACTACGTCTGGATTTGTAGGATCGGGAAACATGCTCACCACTCGGGTTACTCCGGAATTTAAAATGAGGCTCGCAGCCTTTCGCTGCAGCGCCTGGCTGTCACGTGGCTGTAAGGGTTTCTGAGCTCGACTTGTTTACACTCGCTGCCGCGATGGACCCACTTGAGACAGCCCTGATGAACGTTCGTCGCGGATGGCCCAGGCTACCCGCTCAAATAACCAGAAGATAAGCCTGTCTTCCTGGATCTTCGGTAGGATTCAAAAAGGTGGATTTGAACCTACTTCGTCGTTTATCTTCAGGCGCGGTCGGGGTTTTACTGACCGTGGCGCCTCCCACGTGGAATTTCTTCTCGTCACTCGGGCCTCGCTCGGCCGAGATTCTTGTCGTCTTCGCTACCGACGGCTGGTCGTTCGGGAACACACTGCTGCGTTGCCCTGATGGATCCGGACACCGTTTACCGACGATCGGGATGGTGTACCCTACTGCCTGCCGTGTCGAGGTGGCTCGTTCTGAGGTTCCGTTTCTGGCCGACACGGACCACGAACAACGAACTCGAACCCGAACTCCATCCAACACTCGAACAACCGACCAACACAGCACCGCGGAAGGAACAAGAGACTTGCAATCCGCAACTCTTCCAATCTCACTGTACCTAATCCGTAACTCATCTGTAACTCCTGATGAGCATTCGTCCTCTATAGTTATACTGTTTGGACGGGCCTTATCTCCCGCTCAAATCAAGATGCTGTCTTTTGTTTAATTTTGGCGCCCAAAGTTCTCGGTATGGGGTGATTGTCTTTTCAACTGGTTTCGGGATCACCCGAAACTGGCCAACTACCCGTTAATGTCTTCTTCTTCATTGTTGAGCTAGGTAGGATGTGTATCATTGTCTCCTCAACTGGTTTCGGGATCACCTGAAACTGGCCCAATCAGCCGTCAATGTCTCTCTCATTGTTGAGCTGGGTGGTATTTGTGTATTGATGTGTCTGGATGGGCCCCCGATTGTCCAGTGCAATGATTCTCACCGTGCATATGAAACGATTCAAGCACTTATATCATTGTTTTTGTCCAAAACGCAAATGGGTTGCATCCTGCCTTCCCAATCTATACCGTGCATGGTTTCATTATGAATGTATATTCAGCGCCATCTTGTCTGCTCACTATGTTCTGGAAAACGTCTGTCACGATGCTCGGCGGCCATTTTACAGGCTGCAGAAACTGATAGCCAAGTTCCGCACTCATGAGGAGGGCCTCAATCGCGATATCGGGTTCATGTCACGATACAGAACGTGACTTGACATCATGGCCGGTCTTCCCAGGTGTTTTTTTTTTAAAAAGGCTAACACAAGAACCTATACAGATTGACAGGATATGCAGCCAGCAGGTGGTTTGACACGTTGGACCCCCTGGGACACATCTCATTGTCTTGGCTATGCTCTTTGATGTGGGAAAGATTTGAATATATTTTGTCTGTGTTTAAATTGTGAATTCTGGGAGATTCTCTCACTGCTAAACTTACCTGACGAAGGAGCGAACTGCTCCGAAAGCTTGTAAAATTAAATAAATCTGTTGGACTATAACCTGGTGTTGTGCGACTTCTCATTCTTATATTAAAAGCAGCCTTTCGTTCAATAAAAATGTAGAATTGAACCTGCTTCTCTCACATTATTAGAATCACGATAATTGCGAAACTCTACACTACTACAACAACACCTTGTATTTATATAGCGCCTTTAACGTAGTAAAACGTCCCAAGGCGCTTCACAGGATTATAAGACAAAAAATTTGACACCGAGCCACATAAGGATAAATTAGGGCAGGTGACCAAAAGCTGGGTCAAAGAGGTAGGTTTTAAGGAGCGTCTTAAAGGAGGAAAGAGAGGTAACGAGGTGGAGAGGTTTAGGACAGGGAATTCCAGAGCTTAGGGCCCAGGCAACAGAAGGCACGGCCACCAATGGTTGAGCGATTATAATCAGGGTTGCTCAAGAGGGCAGAATTAGAGGAGCGCAGATATCTCGGGGGGTTGTGGGGCTGGAGGAGATTACAGAGATGGGGAGGGGCGAGACCATGGAGGGATTTGAAAACAAGGATGAGAATTTTGAAATCGAGGTGTTGCTTAACCGGGAGCCAATGTAGGTCAGCGAGCACAGGGGAGATGGGCGAACGGGACTTGGTGCGAGTTAGGACTTCTACAAATTAGAAGCATGCTCACACTGTAAACTAAGATGCTTCAAAGTTCTTGGTAACTTTTGGGGTAAATAATGCAGTGATTGTCTTGCAATTGATGAATTGCTATAAACTGCTCGATATCATCGAATCATACAGCACAGAAGGAGGTCATTCGGTCCATCGCACCTGTGTCGGCTCTCTGGAAGCTCTTTCCCCACAGCCCTGCAAATATCTCCTCTTTCACGTATTTATACAATTCCCGTTTAATAGTTATTATTGAATCTGCTTCCACCGCCCTTTCAGGCAGCGCATTCCAGATCACAACAACTCGCTGCGTAAAAAAAAATAAAAAAATTCTCCTGATCTCGCCCTGTGTTTTTGTTTTGTTTGGCCGTGTTGGTACGTCGCTTGTTAGTGTGGAATTTACCCGCCGGTGCTGCGGTATAAACTGTCAGGAAAATGTTGTTAGAATGTTTGAGCTGTAATATTGTGCCTGAATGAATTGTTGCTAAAATCTCTCACTTATCACGTCTGTTCACCTTCTCTTTGCAAAAACAGTGGGGTCTCGTCCAGTGTTCCCTATAAGCTGTGCGGCCGCGCAGCGCTCCAGGGGTCCGGCGCAGGGGTCCAGGGGTCCGGCGCAGGGGTCCAGGGGTCCGGCGCAGGGGTCCAGGGGTCCGGCGCAGCGTTCCAGGGGTCCGGCGCAGCGCTCCAGGGGTCCGGCGCAGGGGTCCAGGGGTCCGGCGCAGGGGTCCAGGGGTCCGGCGCAGGGCTCCAGGGGTCCGGCGCAGGGGTCCAGGGGTCCGGCGGAGGGGTCCAGGGGTCCGGCGCAGCGCTCCAGGGGTCCGGCGCAGCGCTCCAGGGGTCCGGCGGAGGGGTCCAGGGGTCCGGCGCAGCGCTCCAGGGGTCCGGCGGAGGGTCCAGGGGTCCGGCGCAGCGCTCCAGGGGTCCGGCGGAGGGGTCCAGGGGTCCGGCGCAGCGCTCCAGGGGTCCGGCGCAGCGCTCCGGGGGTCCGGCGCAGCGCTCCGGGGGTCCGGCGCAGGGGTCCAGGGGTCCGGCGGAGGGGTCCAGGGGTCCGGCGCAGCGCTCCAGGGGTCCGGCGCAGCGCTCCAGGGGTCCGGCGCAGGGGTCCAGGGGTCCGGCGCAGGGGTCCAGGGGTCCGGCGCAGCGCTCCAGGGGTCCGGCGCAGCGCTCCAGGGGTCCGGCGCAGCGCTCCAGGGGTCCGGCGCAGGGGTCCGGCGCAGGGGTCCGGCGCAGGGGTCCAGGGGTCCGGCGCAGCGCTCCAGGGGTCCGGCGCAGGGCTCCAGGGGTCCGGCGCAGGGGTCCAGGGGTCCGGCGCAGGGGTCCAGGGGTCCGGCGCAGGGGTCCAGGGGTCCGGCGCAGGGGTCCAGGGGTCCGGCGCAGGGCTCCAGGGGTCCGGCGCAGGGCTCCAGGGGTCCGGCGCAGGGGTCCGGCGCAGCGCTCCAGGGGTCCGGCGCAGGGGTCCAGGGGTCCGGCGCAGGGGTCCAGGGGTCCCGCGCAGCCGGCTTTTAAGTTGGGGGGAAAAAAACGCGCATGCGCGGGCTTTTAAAGAGGCCGCACGTCTCAAAACAAAATTACGGGGAGCATTGGATTCGTTCCCCCCCCCCCCCCCCCCCCCCCTCCCCTCCCTTTTAACTGGTGATTACATCCTTTAAACGCAATTAACCTAAACCGCACTCTTTCATTCCAGGCACATCCAGGATCCAGCGAGTCAGCGGCTAACGTGGAGTAAACCTCCAACCAGTGTCCTCGTCATTAAAAAGATTCAAGATGAGCGGCTGCTTCAACCATTTAAGGAGCTTTGCATATTCCTCATGGAGGTAATGATCCTGTGATATTGAGCATTCATTTTGTTAGCGCTGCGATGCTGCGATAATACACTGGGTTGTGTCAAAGTTTCAGTCAGATAGTCAATAATTTGAGGAGGTTGTTGGCTTGATGTCGGTGATGTTATGGACTCGGCAGCCGGTGTAGAAATGTTGCTTAAAGTCATCGCTTTTGTTTTGTAAAGTCTTAAAAAGAAAAGCTTGATCCTCAATCTTCCATGTCTATATTTTTTTTCGTGCTTAGGAGAAAGAAATGATTGTTTACGTAGAGAAGAAAGTACTTGAAGACCCCACCATAGCCAACGATGAGAGCTTTGGGCCACTTAAGAAATTATGCACTTTTCGAGAAGGTAAACGCATTGCTATTTTCAAACCACAATTTACAACTATACTAATTTTGAATTAAGTTTATTTTGAATAGTGTTATTTGGAAATCTCTCTTCCCAGTCAGTAACGGTGCCCAGTCAATAGTCTCTCCTCTCCTGACTCACCTGGTGAGGTGTGGCGAGCTTGTTATTCCCCTGTTTGCCCACGGATACCAGACTGCTTGCTGCTATTTTTAAACTTTTACCACACTTGCTGAGCAACTGCCTCATTCCACGCTAGATCCTTCCGTGCTTTGAACTGTAAACTGCTCTTGACCACTAACTGTGTTGCTTTAACTTTTCACTTGACTCCCTTCAACTTATTCTCATTAGCCTCTTGTTTCCTGTTCTACAAGGATTGCACCACCTCTGCGTGGTCAGAAGCCTGTGGCATTAACAATGTAAATTGAGCCTTTGTCTAAGTGAGATTGCGCCTTGAATACAGAGTCCAGTTCCGGTCGCCGAGAAACGATAGACCTTCACGCGCTGGAGGCAGTCCAACAAAGAGCCGCGAGGGTGATCCACAATGGCAGTGGGCTGAGTTACCAGGAGAGATCGGATAGACTTGTGCTTTTTAGCTTCGATAGGAAGTGTCTGAGAGCTGATCTCATAGAGGTGTACAAGATTGATAAAGGTATAGAAAGAGTTGACCCAGAATATTTCTTGAAACTGCGGGAGGCGAGCTAAAGGGCACGGGTTCAAACTGGTAAAAGATCATTTTAAGACGGATATCAGAAAAATTTTCTTCGCACACACAATGTCAAATTTTTGTCTTGTGACATGCCTGTGAAGCGCCTTGGAACGTTTTACTGCATAAGAATTAGCATCAGAAGTCGGCCATTCGGCCCCTCGAGCCTGCTCCACCATTCAATAAGATCATGGCTGATCATCGACCTCAACTCCACTTTCCTGAACTATCCCCATATCCCTTGATTTCCCTAGAGTCCAAAATCTATCGCTCTCAGCCTTGAATATACTCAAAGACTGAGCATCCACAGCCCTCTGGGGCAGAGAATTCCAAAGATTCACAACCCTCTGAGTGAAGAAATTCCTCCTCATCTCAGTCTTAAAAGGCCGACCCCTTATCCTGAGACTATGCCCCCTAGTTCTAGACTCTCCAGCCAGGGGAAACAGCCTCTCAGCATCTACCCTGTCAATCCCCTTCAGAATCTTATGTTTCAATGAGATCACCCCTCATTCTTCTAAACTCTAGAGAGTATCGGCCCAATCTACTCAATCTCTCATCATAGGACAGCCCTCTCATCCCAGGGATCAATCTAGTGAACCTTCGTTGCACCTCTTCTACGTTAAAGGCGCTATATAAATACAAGTTGTTGTGTCACTCAATGATTCGGTCCTTTTTACTCCCTGTGCTGCCCTTAGTGTGTTCACCAGTCAAGAGGAATTCTTTGCTGCAAATTCTATTTACTTGTTCATCTGCGACCCTCCTTATTAACAGAGCGGTACACAAAGAAACGTTTTGAATTTCTTTTTAGGCTTCGATGACTTGTCAGATCGGATAGACTTTATAATCTGCCTTGGAGGAGATGGCACCTTGCTTTATGCTTCATCGTTATTCCAAGTAAGTCATGTCTATTAGTCCTAAGAGGAGGTTCATTATTTTTACACTGCGTCGTGTAGTATAGGGGAGGGGGGGAGATGGAGTTGAAAATCAGTGGCCTGAAACGATCAGTTTGCCATTTCTGAGGATTCTCCCCGCAGATCTCCAGAAGTACAGTCCACTTGTTTTCAATCATCTCCCTCTGTCGCGGGGAGAAGACTGCAGTAAAATGAGGGATATTTTGTGAAGTCTCCCTCACACCCTTGGTGTTTGATTTACTGTGTATGAAGGAGCTGATAATCTGAGCAAATATGCAGCACCACCAGATTCCTGAGCTGTCGCTATAGTGACCGGTTAAACGAGTGTGCGTTGTGCAACAGTAAACAGGGCTCGCAGTGTTTTCCTAAAAAAAAAAAAGCCATTTATTCTGAAGGGAGATGCTGTTTGTTTTTGACGAAAGGGTTTGCTCTTAAGTTTGCGTTCTGTTTTGTTTTAATAGGGTAGTGTACCGCCAGTGATGGCATTTCATCTCGGATCGCTGGGTTTCCTAACGCCATTTAACTTTGACACCTATCAGTCACAAGTCACGCAAGTAATTGAAGGTACCTTCTCGTTTTATTGTAATATAATGAATAGAATTTAACAATTCAGGCAATGAGTACTGAAACTACATCTCCACAAATTAAGCTTGAATCTAAATGAATTAATCCAAATAATCTATGTAGCTGGTGCATATATGAGTCATGATCTGAATTCAGAACTTGTCTGTAATATAACCGAGGCTAATCTAAGAATTAAAACCAATTATTTTATTTGGCCAAAGTTCATCGGGCTGTTGGAAACATCGATTGATTCTGTGCTCTCAGCAGGGACCTGTGTTCAAAGGGAGTAACCCTGACAGCACTATACTGTCGTAGCCCCCTCTCTGACCCACACTCCCCTTTGAATGGAGCGCCCTGCGGAGAGTGTGGGATTGATTTTACCCTGGACATTTCCGCCAATAGGTAGGGCCCGGCGCTTCTGAAGTTTCATATGTCATCAGCAAACAGCCGCCAGTTAAATTCTTTTGATGATTGTGAACCCTCCTAGGGTGACCCTGCCTTTCGTGCTCTCTCAAAATAAACAACGAGGGCAGTGGCACTTTTTTTTTTGTCCTTTTATTTGAGAACAACGCCCAACTCTTGAGCTTATTGGGATCTTGCTCGCGGAAGGAATGCTGGTGAATAGGCAGCTGGCAGAGATTGCAAAGCAGTCAACTGTTTTTTTGTAAATTAACCATGAAAATTAAGCTCAAGCAGTTGGTGAGTGTCAGACGATCCCCGAGGCAAGTGTAGACGAACCCCTGCAAAGTGCAGCCTTAAACTCTCCAATAATAGTTGTTGTAATATCATTGTCTTTTTATTCCAACCTTGTTTTCAAAACACTGAGAGTCCACTGAACGTGGTAGAGGCAGCGAGACGCAGTTGAAAGGTTAATGAACATGAGATTTAAGAGGAAGAAGTGGTGACACAGCTGTTCAATAAATGCTTCCTTGCTATAGTTAAATTTAATAATGTATAATTATCTCACCACATGTGTCTGTACTGAAATGTTTTATTAACCACTATTCTGAAATCTCCTGCCTGCCTGTCTTAGTCTCGTAGTCACATTGGACTCTGACTTTACTGAGTCACTGATTGAATGAATGAAATTGCTAATTAGGCTTCCGAGTTGTTTGGAATTTGGAGTAATGTAAAAATCCCTCAATGTGCTGGCCGTTTATCAGGTAACGTAGCCATCATCCTGCGAAGCCGTCTCAAGGTCAAAGTGGTTAAAGAGAACCGAGAGAAGAAGGTCGGACAGCAGCACGGTGTGGAGGAGAACGGACTGATTGTGACCAAGCTCGGAGACAGCGAAGTGGAGAAGCGAGCCATGCAATGCCAGGTGAGACTGCTCACCGCATCCTTCCCCAGCGCGCGAGAGGGACGAAAGTGTCTTGTTATGCAATGAGCCCGGACCAGAGCACGGCACTGCCGGAGCTGTGGATGCAGGTTTGGGTTTTGCTTGGCTGCATCCTCCTGAGTGGAGTCCTCCGAGGGAGAATCAATGGGACATTGTCCTGAGCCACTCGCTCCCCTCCCACTGAAAGCTTGGCAGCAGCTCGCTCACGCCCAGTCTCTCGTGCAAAGTTGGTTTGCAGTACAGTACCAAAGGTCAGGGTAGGGGCAGAGGAAGAGGACGGATAACTTTCAGCCTCTGTCCGATCCCATTGAAGTACATTTCAAATTGGATATAAGCCTTCTCACATCAGTATCATGACAAAAGGTAAAATTCACCCCGTAAATTGCCCACACAGGCAGTCCGGAGACTAAAATCCGACTTTGGAACATCCAGAATGTAAAGTTGTAATAGCTCGTGTCGAAGTGCAGATCAAATTCAGTCAAAGAAAGTTACCCAGTTTGAACTTCGACCACTTTCCCAGCCTCTTAGTGCTGCCTTTTTTTTTTAAGGCAATTTGCCTTTCCTCAAAGCGAATGATTTCAAACGCTCGTCCGC
Organism: Squalus acanthias; assembly: GCA_030390025.1. Lineage (NCBI taxonomy): Eukaryota > Metazoa > Chordata > Chondrichthyes > Squaliformes > Squalidae > Squalus > Squalus acanthias. Next base: position 3,988,885 of record CM059440.1, read on the forward strand.
TAATCCCACGTTGGCCTCCTAATCCCAGGTGGACCGCCGGGGCAGCAGTGAACAGGCGCGCGGTGTTCTCCCAACAGAGGAGGGATGAGGCAGTGTTCCGCTGGAAAGGGTTCCCAAAGCATCCTTGTGTTGTTTTGATTTTGAACCTTGGGTTTTCCACTTCCTCCCCCAAACATTTCTGCTGTCACGTGGACATTGTTTTGGCAGGTGCTTCTCCATTGCCACAGGAATGTAAAACGTGTGCCAACTCATTTCCTTGATGCCACTGTGCATTCCAGCGTTCTCTTAGGGAGCGGTTAATGCATTTGAGAGGGGGTTGTCCAAAATGGCAGCTGAATGGAGTCTATCACTACTTTTATAACATTGTTATTCTAAAAATATTTCAAAGATGTATGTTTTTGGGCAGTTTTTTTCCTTGCTACCATGTTTATTTCTTGTATGCTCTTACCCTACTGTCCTGTACACGTCCAGCTACAAACGCAACACAAAAGTGTTCTTTGATCATATAGCGGGCACATATATTTGCTCAATTTACTAACTGTCATGAGCGTATTAAAATTTGCTGTGTCCGTTGTAGGATTTTTTTGTTGGTAACTGATTCTCCTTTGCTCTCGGCCTTCCCCTCTTCAGAGCCCCGTGTTATGTACCATGTCCTGCTAGAGAGGCAGACAATCTGCTCCCAGGCCTTTGCAGTATCATAAAGAAAGACTTGCATTTCTATAGCGCCTTTCATGGCCACTGGACGTCCCAAAGCGCTTTACAGCCAATGAAGTACTTTTTGAAGTGTAGTCACTGTTGTAATGTAGGAAACGTGGCAGCCAATTTGCGCACAGCAAGCTCCCACAAACAGCAATGTGACAATGACCAGATAATCTGTATTTTAGTGATGTTGGTTGAGGGATAAATATTGGCCCAGGACACCCGGTAATAACTCCCCTGCTCCTCTTCAAAATGGTGCCATGGGATCTTTTACGTCCACCTGAGAGAGCAGACGGGGCCTCGGTTTAATGTCTCATCCGAAAGACGGCCCCTCCGACAGTGCAGCGCTCCCTCAGCACTGCACTGGAGTGTCAGCCTAGATTTTTGTGCTCAAGTCTCTGGAGTGGGACTTGAACCCACAACCTTCTGACTCAGAGGCGAGGGTGCTGCCCACTGAGCCACGGCTGATGTGCATCATTCTGGAACTGGTGCTTGGAGCGCCGCCCTCCCACCCCCGTACCCCCCACTTTTCTTTCCTCCTTCTGGGCAATTAGCTGTTCTCAATTCAGAGCAACTCCCTAATGTGTGAGGAATTGTGAACCTATGTCAGAAGGTGCTTCCTCCAATCTCTGGAGCCTATAAGTTAAACTTTTGGAAAATGAATAACCAACTCCTTTTCTCCAATTCCTTAGGTCCTGAATGAAGTAGTGGTTGACCGGGGTCCTTCTTCCTATCTCTCGAACGTAGATTTGTTTCTGGATGGACGTCTTATAACCACTGTACAAGGAGATGGTAAGTTCTGAGCTTAAAGAACCGCGACCTTATCTTTCAGTATTTGTTTGAAAAATGACGCTTCAATTCAGCTTTTAATGTAAGACTACAGTTTTTAAAAAGATCTTTCCCTTGTCATTGCTTTCAGTGAACACCAGGAGATAAAAAAAAGAAAGACTTTCATTTCTATAGCGTCTTTCACGACCACCGGACGTCTCAAAGCGCTTTACAGCCAATGAAGTACTTTTTGAAGTGTAGTCACTGATGTAATGTAGGAAACGCGGCAGCCAATTTGCGCACAGCAAGCTCCCACAAACAGCAATGTTGTAATGACCAGATAATCTGTTTTAGTGATGTTGATTGAGGGATAAATATTGGCCAGGACACCGGGGAGAACTCCCCTGCTCCTCTTCAAAATAGTGCCATGGGATCTTTTACATCCACCTGAGAGAGCAGACGGGGCCTTGGTTTAACGTCTCATCCAAAAGACGGCACCTCCGACAGTGCAGCACTCCCTCAGTACTGCACTGGGTGTGTCAGCCTTCGCTTTATGTGTTCAAGTCTCTGGAGTGGGACTTGAACCCACAACCTTCTGACTCAGAGGCAAGGGTGCTACCCACTGAACCACAGCTGACACATGCCGGGAGTTTGGGCCAGTGATTGTCGACACATTTCCACTTCCCAACCTCAAGATGGCAGCCACTTTGGGATGAACTGAAATTTGTAATTTGAGTCATTTTCTAACTGGAAATAAGCACCAACTGTTTAATGATCTTGGTATATATTAAATAAGGGGTCGGCCATTCAGGACTGAGACAAAGAGGAATTTCTTCACTCAGAGGGTGGTGAACCTTTGGAATTCTCTACCTCAAAGGGCTGTGGAGGCTCAGTCGTTGAGTATATTCAAGACTGAGATTGATAGATTTTTGGATACTAAGGGAATCAAGAGATATGGGGCTAGGGCAGGAAAGTGGAGTTGAGGTAGAAGATCAGCCATGATCTTATTCCTGGCTGGCCTCCCACATTCTACCCTACGTAAACTTGAGGTCATCCAAAACTCGGCTGCCCGTGTCCTAACTCGCACCAAGTCCCGTTCGCCCATCACCCCTGTGCTCGCTGACCTACATTGGCTCCCAGTTAAGCAACGTCTCCATTTCAAAATTCTCATCCTTGTTTTCAAATCCCTCCATGGCCTCGCCCCTCCCTATCTCTGGAATCTCCTTCAGCCCCACAACCCCCCCCCCCCCCGAGATATCTGCACTCCCCTAATTCTGCCCTCTTGAGCATCTCTGATTATAATCACTCAACCATTGGTGGCCGTGCGTTCTGTTGCCTAGGCTCTAAGCTCGGGAATTCCCTGCCTAAACCTCTCTCTTCTCCTTTAAGACGCTCCTTAAAACCTACTTCTTTGACCAAGCTTTTGGTCACCTGCCCTAATATCTCTTAATGTGGCTCAGTGTCAAATTTTGTTTTATAATCGCTCCTGTGAAGCGCCTTGTGATGTTTTACTATATTAAAGCCGCTATATAAATACAAGTTGTTGTTGAATGGCGGAGCAGGCTCGAGGGGTCGTATGGCCGACTCCTGCTCCTATTTCTTACGGTCTTAAACATCTTGGGATATATATTAACGATCTTGGTATACATTAAGTACAGTAGATTCCTATTGTCAATTTCGAGTTACCATCCAGAACAGGTTGATGTATATTCCAAATAATTTTGTAATAAAATTGCTGTTGGATACGTCATTCAGTCACCATTTTATGTTGGTACATGGTTGGGGTTAAGGTGCATTATTCCTTGGGATTTTCAACTTCTGTATGAGAATGAACCACCTTTGGTGCAAAATATCAACATCAGATACTCCGTGGACAGTTACAACACGGGCCTGATGCAGACTGAAGCTTATTGTACTTTGCTGCAAGAATGCACCTTGACCCCAACCTTGTACCAGTGCGGACTTTATTGTTTTCCACATCGGCCTTTTCCTCGGGCCTCTCCGCTCGCCAGTCTGTGCCAAGATGATGGGTAGTTTCCTGTGTGTAACTATGACTACAATGAAACGAGCCGAAACTGTCCAAGTTCACCTCACTCGATGACCTTGCAGCCAATTGAGACAAGAGACTTTCCTGACATCACTTGGATTTAAAAGCAGATCACACTGTAACCAGAACTGAGCAAACAACAACAACTTGTATTTGTATAGCGCCTTTAACGCAGTAAAACGACCCGAGGTGCTTCAAACAAAGATTTGAGGCTGAGCCATATAAGGAGATATTATGGCAGGCAGCGACAGCTGGGTCAAAGAGGTCGGTTTTAAGGAGCGTCTTAAGGGAGGTGGAGAGGTTTAGGGAGGGAATTCCAGAGCTTAGGGCCTCGGCAGCTGAAGGCACGGCCGCCAATGGTGGAGCGATTAAAATCGGGGATGCGCAAGAGGCCAGAATTAGGGGGAGCGCAGAGATCTCGGAGGGTTGTGGGGCTGGAGGATGTTACAGGGATAATGCGGGGGCGAGGCCGTGGAGGGATTGATTTGGGGATGAGAATTTTAAATTCGAGGCGTTGCTTAACCGGGAGCCAGTGTAGGTCAGCGAGCACAGGGAGTGATGGGTGAACGGGACTCGGTGCGAGTTAGGACACGGGGGCAGCAGAGTTTTGGATGAGCTCAAGTTTGCGGAGGGGGGTGAAAGCTGGGAGGCCAGCCAGGAGTGCGTTGGAATAGTCGAGTCTGGAGGTAACAGCGGCATGGATGAGGGTTTCAGCAGCGGATGAGCTGAGGCAGGGGCGGAGAGGTCAGTCGCTCTGTGTTTTTGGAACCTAATGCAGCTGGATCTTTGCTCCTGCAGGGGTGATTGTCTCGACACCGACAGGGAGCACAGCATACGCTGCAGCTGCCGGAGCTTCCATGATTCACCCCAACGTTCCTGCCATCATGATTACGCCCATCTGCCCACATTCCTTATCCTTCAGACCGATAGTCGTACCAGCAGGAGTGGAACTCCAGGTAACTTAATCTTCCTGGTTATTTTATTGTAAAACTCCCCAGGTCGTTTCTACATTGCAAGCAACTGAAAAAAGGTTTACAGTCGTGATTGTATGAAAATTTTGAAACCATCTCGGCTCTGCTTTGGCGATTTCTCAAGTCTCCTGTTTGTACACTACACATGCTCACCCACTGAGAATTCCAAGTGTCGCAATGTTGGGCATGTTCGCTCAGCTCGGACTTGTGCAAACCAGTCTTCAGCGATCATTTCGAAATAAAAATATTCAATATACAGAAAGAAAGATTGTCTTGCATTCATATAGCGCCTTTCACGACCTCCAGATGTCCCAAAGCGCTTTACAGCCAATGAAGTACTTTTTGAAGTGGAGTCACTGTTGTAATGTAGGAAATGTGGCAGCCAATTTGCGCACAGCAAGCTCCCACAAACAGATAATCTGTTTTAGTGATGTTGACTGAGGGATAAATATTGGCCAGGACACCGGGGATAACTCCCCTGCTCCTCTTCGAAATAGTGCCCTGGGATCTTTTACGTCCACCTGAGAGAGCAGACGGGGCCTCTGTTTAACGTCTCATCCGAAAGACGGCACCTTCGACAGTGCAGCGCTCCCTCAGCACTGCACTGGAGTGTCAGCCTAGATATATGTGCTCAAGTCCCTGGAGTGGGACTTGAACCCACAACCTTCTGACTCAGAGGCGAGGGTGCTGCCCACTGAGCCACGGCTGACACTAGTGAACCGTAGGTGAGAAAGGAGCAGGGCAAATTTTAGTGTGGGCAGAGCTTCAGTGTAAACACTCCCCATTGTATCTTTTTTGCCATGGGCTAACTGTCCTGCCTGCTTTGACACCATGGAGCTGAGAGAAGAGGCCCAAGCCTGCTGCCGAACAGCACCCCCCCCCCCCCCCCCCCCCCCAAGTAACTAGAAGCTGAGGGGTCTTGGGGACCACTGGGTCACGAGTCTCCCCTCGGATTTTCCCTTTTGGTGCTTGGGGACGTTACAACTTCCACTTGTTGCCTCACCCTCAACCCAGCTCAGATTGTGAAGAGAATGGACCTTTTATAACTGCATTCAACCCCCCTCAGTGCTCCCAGCTCTCCACCCCAAACTCCTACCTGTACCATTTTAAAATGAAGTCATTTTGATTTGTACATGCCCATAGGTTTTTTTTTGTTCACTTTGTCTCTCCGTGACCTACCATTTGAGGGCTTCTCTCACCCATTCTAAAGGTCACGGGTTTATCCCTGACCTGCCAATTTTAGGGGTCTGATCTGTCCTCAGTAACGTGCGGTGAAGATGCCCTTGGAAAGTGATTAGTGAAATATTTTCAGTACCTCCCAGGACTTGTCATGTAAGATTCCCGTTGGCAGGCAGTGAATTGCACTGCCCGGGGTAAGTGTAGAAATCTTTTGCGAGATGTGTTGTGGATGTCAACAGATCCCTTGCACATCTTGGGAATGTTAGGGAACCATCAGCCAAGGGGGGGCTGGGTCCTGTGATGTCCTCTGGCCTTTTCGGAGTCGTATAGCAAAGAATGTTACACGTCTTAAACTTCATTGTGTCTCATTATCATCCCTCAAATTGTACACGACTGAAGTAAAACTATTGCCAAAATGGGCCCAATGTTTTGATCTTGCACTCTGTGCAAAGATTACATTCAGACGGTGCAGAAACCAAACCGAGTTTGAGCCATGTTCTGAATTTCTGCTCGGCCAGTTATTTTTCAGCATATAAGATGGCTGGACGTATCCTCGCCTCATTTGGAATACATTTTACATGGTCTTGAACACGTTTGGTGGTCTGTCTGGTACTGGGCACCAGTCCGAACCCATTTTCACCCAACTCTAAGATTTGACCCAGTGTGATATTGTGGATGTGGCCCAGGTACAACTTGGTCTTAAACCCTGGGCTTGCGTTTACAGATCATGCTGTCGCCCGATGCCAGGAATACAGCGTGGGTTTCATTTGATGGACGGAAGCGACAAGAGATCTGCCACGGTGACAGGTGAGCGGGGATAGGGGACGCCGGGTGCATCCGGTGACGGTCACTCTGAAGGCAAATCGTCCTCACTTTGCCCGGAGTGGATTAAACGGTGGTTTTCAACTTCCCGTCCAGTGAGTTTACTGGCCTGGTGACACCGCACCTCGTTAGAAAGAAAGAGAGACTTGCATTTCTACAGCGCCTTTCACGACCACCGAAGTCCCAAAGCGCTTTACAGCCAATGAAGTCCTTTTTTTTTGAAGTGTAGTCACTGTTGTAATGTGGGAAACGCGGCAGCCAATTTGCGCACAGCAAGCTCCCACAAACAGCAATGTGATAATGACCAGATAATCTGTTTTAGTGATGTTGATTGAGGGATAAATATTGGCCAGGACACCGGGGAGAACTCCCCTGCTCTTCTTCGAAATAGTATCATGAGATCTTTTACGTCCACCTGAGAGAGCAGACGGGGCCTCGGTTTAACGTCCCATCCGAAAGACGGCACCTCCGACAGTGCAGCACTCCCTCAGCACTGCACTGGAGTGTCAGCCTAGCTTTATGTGCTCAAGTCCCTGGAGTGGGACTTGAACCCACAACCTTCTGACTCAGGCGAAGGGCACTGCCCACTGAGCCACGGCTGACACTTTTACAATCTGAGTCTATGTAGAAGGATGCAACATAGGAGGTGTTGAATATAATAATTCTGAGTGAAGGAACCCGTGTAACTCATGAGTGACATTGTTGTATTTTGTGAAAGATTTAACGGAAACTTTTATTAATACAGTTTTGTTCCAGCAGGGTCTTGTAGTCTTCTCCAAAATTTATCAATTTTATTTCAATCAATAAAACCTCTCCTCTATTTGCCGGCCTCCTCCGCAGATGATTGTTGTAGTTTTTAAGCTCCTGACAACCTACGTTTGCACGATGGTAGGATTTGGCACCAGTTGGAGCTGCTACTAATCAGTGCCTCGTTGTAGCATCGAATGAGCTCACTCACAGCACAGATAGTATAGCTCACGGTGACAGGAGCCAAGCCAGGCTGCTCGAGTGGAGGAGGATGGTGCAAGAGAGGGGTGGTCCTGAAGAGTAATGTAAGCCAAGATGTGTAAGGGGGGGGGGCGGGCGCGGGGCGGTGATAAAAGAGCAGTTTGTACATGTTCATATGAACTTGCTTTTTCTTGCAGTATTACCATTACTACCTCCTGCTACCCGGTCCCATCGATATGCTTCAGGGACCCGGTGAATGACTGGTTCGAGAGCCTGGCCGACTGTTTGCACTGGAACGTGAGGAAGAAGCAAAGCCAGCTGACTGATGTGGAGGACTACTGAGAGTGGACTGGCATCTTCAGGCACTACGTGCTGCCTGTCAAATCCAGCTTTAATATTTTTAAACTGCAACATTGCAAAGAGCATTCCTACACATCACAAGAATGGGTTTTGCCTGTGTGCCTTGGACAGTCAAACAGAAACTCTTCTCCTCCCTCCCCCAGCCATTTGCTTTTTATTTGATAAATGTTGAGGTTTTAACAACTGGTACAGAAGACATCAAGTGAAATGTTTGAAAGTACCAAATACAGACAAGACCGCTCGGGGGGGCATATCGATATTGTTGCAGCGTTTGGTGCTCGAATATGATCTTAATTTAGTTTTAAGACTAAAAATTTTCAGTGATATTTATCAAGCGTGTGTATCATATCAAAAGGCTTCAAAGAAATATGTCTGAAGGACAGAGAAGCCTGCTGTTTGCTTCAGTTGTTCCAAATGATTCTGTGCTCCAAGTAATGCACTGAAATATGGATCAGTTCCTGAAATGGTTTTCAAGCGCTCAGGCAGTAGCTGTTGGCGGGATGTCCCTCCGCCTCGCCCAGACACGCTCGCACCCGGTGAGCTCTCAGCCAGATGTTCTGTACAAACTCGAGTTCTCTCCTCCTGCTGCCCTTTTTTTTTTCCTTCCCTGTGGTTTTTTTTCCCCTATTTAAAGCACCGTTTTTCTAACGTCGTAATGAAGAACCTGTGATCCGACACCAACCCCTGGTGCGTGTACGTCGGGGGTTTTTGTGCAGTTTTGCCTTCATGCTATCGTGATTCCTGATGTAAGCACGGTGTGTTCATTATTGCTCAAAGGACTTGGTTTTGTCTTTGATAGTCAGAAGTAATGAAGTACATGAGATATTCTTTGAGGATTAAAGAGTATAATGTGAATATTTCTGTTTTATTTAAAAAAAAATTAAACCTTGTAAAGTTTTGAGATAACGGAACAAAAAGAAATAAGGTCAATCGTGAAAGGGTCAAAGGATAATCTGTCTCTCAATTTTGCTTCTGCAGCTTCCAGTATTTATTGACGAAATGCACTTAAGCCGCTGCTTGTAACAGAGTCTGGCTGTTTGGTCCCATGTTCTCGGTATATTGAGATCTGAATGTGAAGCAAGCTGGTCTCGTGTCGATTAGAGTCACTGATTGTGGGGTTCCCACGGGTTTGGCTCGGGGGTACTCGATCTGTGAGGGCCAAACAAATTGTTTGCCCCCCCTTCTCTCTAGACCTAGAGGAACCCAATTTAAAATATTGTCACCCATGAAGTAGCATGTTTTGCAGGGTATGGTTCCTCGGGTGTTACTTAAAGAAGAAAATGCACAGATAGTGAGCAAGCGCTGCCAGTGCTGAAGAGAAAGGTGGTTGTGGAGCCAATGTCCCGTAGCACAATGAGAAAGGTGCCCGGTCCAGAGTATGAAAGGCCGGGCCTTCACAGCATCTTGTTGCTTTACTGTAACGTTTAGTGTGTTGGCCACGCTAGTGCAATAGTTGTGAGACTGCTGGCTGACGGAATTGATTGTATCAGAGTATGGCTTGCATTGCCAAGGTTTGTCCATCAGATATTTGCCTGAAAGTGAAGACTAGCACACTGGGTTTTTGCAGTCTTTATCGGCCTCGTTGCTAACTAGTCAGCCCATATCTCTCAGAGCTGCCAAACAAAGCTGAACCTTACTGGGGTGGGGGGAGGAGGCGGAGATCCACATCAGGGGTTCTTGCGGTTTTACCGTTGTTACTGATACTGCCCGTGGTTGAATTCATTCTGACCTCAGTGAGGTGCGGATGCTCAGTCCACCATTAAAGGGTTCTTTTTCCAGTCAACCTCCAGTGTTCAAAATGTAATAGAATTAATTGATAAATGGGAATCTGCACTAATTGTGGGTTTTGACACACTACCGCTGTTTTTAGAAGGTGTTACAGTGCTATAAGTTCTGAAGCCAACCTTAATGCGCTCAGATCATAGAATCATAGAATTTTACAGCGCAGATCTTGGTAAACACACAACTTCTCAATCGTGGGTGTGTGTGTGTATAACAGTTGGGAGGGGGTGGTGCTTTAATTCTCAGTTGCTGCCTGTGATCCCTTCCGCTTATTCACAGCAGTAACTTAATTCTGAATGAAACTGGCTGGTCTTTTGGATTTCAGCAAATACCAACCAACGTTGTGTGAATCCTGCAATAATTAAATGTCACTGTGTAGTGTAGTGGAGGCTAAATTGGAAACCCTATTTGTTCAGGCAGTTTAATTAACTCAGAAAGCTGCAGGTGTTGTTCAATTATACATGGGGAGCAGGTTTATTGTCCAACTAGAAACACGTGCTGACAGAGTGCGATGAATTAGCTGGCCCACAAAATTCCAAATTGAGTTTACATTCTTTAGCGCGCTCAGTACCCGAACAGTTCAGGATGGTGGTCTGTTGAGAAAGGTAAATCTAATTCATTTTGAATGCTTTAACCTTCCATAAATACATTTTAGATTATGTTACCGATGTAGAAAAGTTCACTCTTTTTATTTTTTAATCAAAGGTGTCCCAGTGAAGGCAGATTTTAAATGGGCCGGTAGAATGTACTGTACTGACATATCGGGCATTCCCGTCTCCTGAACATGGTGATTCGTACTGTGTACAGTCACTCGAGTGCCAGCACCCAGCTGCATCTCCAGTAGATAGCCACAGATGGTGAAACGTATAAAATTCTGACGGGGCTAGACAGACTGGATGCAGGGAGGATGTTTCCCCTGGCTGTGGGGTGGGGGGGGGGGGGTGGTCTAGAACGAGGGGTCACAGTCTCAGGATACGGGGTAGGACATTTAGGACTGAGATGAGGAGAAATTTCTTCAGTCAGAGGGTGGTGAACCTGTGGAATTCTCTACCACAGAGGGCTGTGGAGGCCAAGTCACTGAATATATTTAAGAAGGAGATAGATTTCTAGACACAAAAGGCGTCAAGGGGTATGGGGAGAGAGCGGGAATATGGTATTGAGATAGAGGATCAGCCATGATATTGAATGGCGGAGCAGGCTCGAAGGGCCGAATGGCCGACTCCTGCTCCTATTTTTCTATGTTTCTACATCATTATTCAGCCATATTCGGGGGGGGGGGGGGGGGGGACCATCCCAGCCTGATTCTGTCCTTGCCTAATTTCCACATACCTGCGCATTCCAGCAGTTACTGGATTAACCATCAGAACCGGGAGTTTCTGCTGTTTCATTATCTTACAGTCTGTAGCTCACGGGCACCGAGACCGATCTTTGCACCCTCTGTAGTTGCACTGGGTGAGATCGATGCTCTGAGAATAGACGGATGATTTGAAGCTGGGATTCTCCTGGTTTGCACGGGCAGAGCAGGGCGCTGCAAGCAGCATTTACAGCTCAGTCGTGCGGAGGGTTGGGGCTCTAGTTTTTGCATTAGTGATTTTTTTTTTAAATGCAGTCCCGGAGCTACCTATTGTGGGTCGATGTTTCGTATTAATATTGCCTTTCTTTACAATTTCACATTTTCAACAACTGTCTGGATATTTATCTCCTGTATAATCCAAATGCACTTTCGGAAAGTACCTGATGATATATTCCACTTTTGAGGAAACCTATTTTTTTTTTTAAAAGCCCTCCAGGCTCATTTGGATTCTCGTCACTCAGAATAACATCGGGATTGTAATCTGTATCACTGACCAGCAAAAATAGGGAAATACTGGAAATGCACTGCCTTGTTAATCAGCCTCTGAGAGAGAAGGATGGGTTAATGCTTCACTTGTAACCCAAAACAAAACTCCCCAAGTTCTAATGGAGGGTCACAACCGTAGAATCATAGAATAGTACAGCACAGAAGGAGGCCATTCGGCCCATCGAGTCTGCGCCGGCTCTTTCGAAGAGCGACCCAGTCAGTCCCACTCCCCCGCTCTTCCCCAAATCCCTGCAATTTTTTCTCCTTCCATTATTTATCCAATTCCCTTTTGAAGGCTACTATTGAATCTGTATCCACCGCCCTATCAGGCAGAGCGTTCCAAATCCTAATTTATATGATAAATATAATAAATAAAACCAAGTCATTAAACTTTATTTCTCTTTCAGATGTTCATTAACTAGCTGTGCATCTCCAGCATTTTATGCTTTTCAGATTTCCACATTTCACTGTATTCCTTCCACCATCACCGCACAGAAACTTGGTGTCGCCATTTTGCAATCCAAAATATGGCCCAGTGACGACCGTGTTTCCTCTCAACCGGTCCCCGATTCCTGCACTGTAGATTGTTTGATACTGACTGCGTATCGCAGGGACTGCCCAGTTTCAAAATGTTGTCCAATAACTAATTCAGCTGTTTGTTTTGTGGCATATTTGTGTGAGATTAACTTTACGTGGAAGTATTCGGTGGAAGTGAGTGCCAGCCGCAAATTGAGCCTCATTTGGAGAGCAGTTTGAATTTGGACTGAGACATCCTTTAAAATGGGGCAGACACAGGTTTAGAGAGAGAAGTCTCTGCTCATTCACATGTTTTATTGTCGCAATCAACGTTTCTCATCATCGATGTCTTTATAGCAGTAATCACAGCAAAGATAAATGAATTTATTTTAATGCGGATCATGTTTTGTCTTTTCGCCGTTGCTTGTTGTGGGTTGCAGAGATTGTGTTTTCTTTTGAGAATAGGTCTGATTCTTACCATGGGCGGGGCGAGTGGAGAGAATGAATCCAATGCCTGTATAGTGTAATATAGGGGAAAGACTATGGAGAGAGAGAGAGAGAGGTATGTGTTTAGTCCCTGTCGTCTAGCTGAATATATACTGTGGTAGGTTTGCATCAGGTTCATGGCAATATAGTTAAAGCAGTTTCCCTGCTTGCGCACCAACCTCGTGAATGTTGGATCCTCCCAATCCAAAAACTCGAATCTGTCTAAACGCTCATTCCTACTTTGTTGTATGCACTTTCTTTCCTCCCATTCTAAGCCATGAAAACTGAGTTGCGTGTGCTTGGGCCATCCGGTCTTGACGAGATTGCAGTGTACCTACACTCTTGCACTTTCATGGTTTGCTAGTGAGACTGTGGGGTTATATTAGAATGCCACCTGCAGTGTGTCTCGAACTCAAAGATTTTCTTAACTTCCAAAGGTTTGCTGGTTGAATCTTCTTTGATCTTGTACTGTCAAGTATTAATTTATTGAGCAGGTCTGTATGTTATTAGCGGACCTCTTCGCTGCCTTGGGTGGAATGCTGATGTTAATGTTATACGCTTGGACCTCTGAACTTGTAATATTTCCTGGTGAACTGTGAAGACGAGTTTTTCTCTCGTGAATTAAATTTCTGCCTCGGCTATTAAAATAAACAGTAAAACTGCATTAAAGTTGTAATTTTTACAAAGGGCGAGCATTTCTTTATGCTCGCTGTTGACCATATTTCCAAACTCAGTTAAATCTAAACTTTTTTTTTTTAAAATGTAAATTCTTGACCAGTGCCACTTATTTTCTTTACAGAATGCAGTGGACTGGACCCTCCTAATAGTGAGCTCTCTATAAACTTCACACAATATATCAGAATATTTAACAGGAGTTCTTGCACAAGTGGAGTTGTGTTTAAAATGGTGTACAATTTACTACACGTTAAAACCAACTGCCTCTTGTAAATATATCACTTTAACTGTGCAATTTTATGACATCAGAATTTCTACTTAAATGTAAATATGTCACTGTAATATAAATGTCTTTTAATCTTCAATTGGTCTTGGACTCTGTTTCATTTGATTGAGTTTTACAAATTGTAACCTATTTATAACGACTAAAGTTCTTTTTGAAAACCAGTTTGAAAAATCCCAGTGTTTCTGAAGTTTTCTTTCTGTGTTTTTACTCTTTGAGAATGTATTTTTTTTTAAACTATGAAACAAATAGAGTTGGTAGTGCTGTACGAAAAAAGGTTCAGGCACTGAACCGCGAATTACCAGCAAATTGAACGAGTGGTTTCTGAATTGTAACTGGGATCATGACACTTTCTGTTTATAAAATTTGATATATGTTGAACATTAGTAAAGTTGTTATATGTAGGACACTATTTTTCAAATCTTTTACTAAATAAATTAACCTGCTTTTTATATATCAAGGCTTCTGATGGTTTATATTTTGTTCACTGATTTCACACGTAAAAGTACAAAAGTGTTTCCAATGTTCAACAATCACTTGCATTTAGAGTTACCGCCAACTCTCTATGTAGTCCTGGAGGTTTCATCACATGACGTCCCGCCCAGTGAAACAGCCTTTACCCCACCCCCTCCAATATTTTAATAACTAATAAATGAAAGTGTTCAAAGAAATTGAAACTATGTTTGATGCACCTGCGGGTTTTCTCCTGGGTTGCTCTCCGCAAAGTCCAGAAGATTAATCTTCAATTCCTGGAGATTCCAGGGCAATACAACAACAACTTGCCTTTAACGTAGTAAAACTTCCCGAGGTGCTTCACGGGAGCGATTATCAAACAAAATTTGACACCGAACCACGTAAGGAGATATTAGGACAGGTGACCAAAAGATTGGTCAAAGAGGTAGGTTTTAAGGAGCGTCTTAAAGGGGGAGAGAGAGGCGGAGAGGTTTAGGGAGGGAATTCCCGAGCTTGGGGCCCAGGCGGCTGAAGGCACGGCCGCCAATGGTGGAGCGATTAAAATCAGGAATGGTCAAGAGGCCAGAATTAGAGGAGCGCAGATATTTTTAAAAATTCATTCATGGGATGTGGGCGTCGCTGGCAAGGCCGGCATTTATTGCCCATCCCTAGTTCCCCTTGAGAAGGTGGTGGTGAACCGCCTCTCGGAGAGTTGTGGGGCTGGAGGAGATTACAGAGATAGGGAGGGGCGAGGCCATGGAGGGTTTTGAAAACAAGGATGAGAATTTTAAAAATCGAGGCGTTGCTTAACCGGGAGCCAATGTAGGTCAGCGAGCACAGGGGTGATGGGTGAACGGGACTTGGGGCGAGTTAGGACATGGGCAACCGAGTTTTGGATGAGCTGAAGGAGAGTTGGCAACCCTGCTTGCATTTATAAAGCGACTCTAATGCAGTGAAAGCCCCAAGGTGTGTCACAGGGAATTCAGATTTTAGTAGCAGTAGAAGGCATGGTCAGACAGGTAGATTCTGAGAAGGCTTTTGAAGGTGGCCAGAGTGGATTTGGGAAGTGTTTCAGAGAGTAGGCCCAAGACAGTTTGAAGCCTCTACACTGGCAGTGAAGTGTGTGGCGGGGAGGGTGGAGTGCACAGGAGGCCAGTGTTGGAGGTTCAGAGGGAGTCGGGTAGGGTGACGCTGGGGAAGGATTTGTAAATGAGAACAAACATTATAAATTCAGTACATTGGATAACATAGTCTCAATCCTCTGCCTTTTCCCCATAATCCTTTAATGTTTTTCTGACTGTATTCCCTAGAGAAAAAGTACCGGGTCTAAGTCAATGTAAATTCCAGTAATGGCCTTGGTTCATCTGACAACAGAGGTCCAGCTCAGCAAATGTGTAAGAAGCTGCTGGTGCCTCCACAATCCCCTCCAACCAATACTGGAAACAGAAGGAGACTCCCTGATGATGCGGCCAGTTGTATGTTCTGTGCCGAGTGACCTAACCTCAGCAGGTGCAAGGTGGAGGTGTTGCTGTTGACCCCAGAGGAAATCCAATCTGGCCAGTGACCGATAGCGAAGGAGCACGTATGGATGATGTGTGAGGACAGGATCTGGACTACACGGCAATGGTCTTAGTTGCCAAAAAGGCTGCTTGTGATTGTCTGTCCATTGAACGGACGGAACATTTTTCCAATGCACACTTGCAGCATGTGAGAACTCCAAATCTACCCTTTACTGGCCAGGCTCGGAGGAAAAACGGTCACTTGATCAAGGTGCCGAAAGGTGGGTGGTGCCCACAGAATCGTGCCCAGCAAGGAGGTCTCACCTTCAGGGGAGAAAGAGAGGAGAACATTATTGGGAAAAAGAGGAAGGATTGTTTTATATATAAAAGAAATGGATAGACACAGCTAACGAATTGTACTGATGTGATATTGTTTGTTTTATGAAGTAGGTTACTTACTGCCTTGGTAAAGGAACTGAGCAAATGACCTCCCACAGCTCATCTGAAATCTCGCTAGTTTCACGCCCGTACTTCTCTCATTCAACAAGTGCACACCTGATTCATACAAAATAATGTGGAAATAAAACATACAGTTCTCTTTGCACAAAAGAGTCAGGAGTGAACTGGAAATCTGAACTAGGAGCATCTTCCAGAGGTATAATAGTTCTGGAGTCACGCTCAATTGGAGCATATTGACCACACGCAACACAGCAAGTCTTTCTGATGGTGAGGAAAATGAACAAGAAATTGAGTCTATGCAGGGGCTATATACGCTGAGTAATCTGCGTGTATCTCCACTGATGGCCTCGCTGGTTAAAGTAATGGTCAGCTGAGCCTTACTGACCAGAAAGGTTTCTGTTCAATTTGCTCTTTGCTGAGTTATATTATCTCGGATAGGACAGCAAGCTCACTAAAAATTGGAAACTGAAAGACTCGCATTTCTATCGCGCCTTTCACAACCATCAGACGTCCCAAAGTGCTTTACAACCAATGAAGTACTTTTTGAAGTGGAGTCACTGTTGTAATGTAGCAGCCAATTTGTGCACAGCAAGCTCCCACAAACAGCAATGTGATAATGACCAGATAATCTGTTTTAGTGATGTCGGTTGAGGGATAAATATTGGCCCCAGGACACCGGGGAGAACTCCCCTGCTCCTCGAAATAGTGCTCGTGGGATCTTTTTTCATCCACCTGAGAGCAGTTTAACGGTTCATCTGAAGGACGGCACCTCTGACACTGCAGCACTCCCTCAGCACTTCATTGGAGTGTCAGCCTAGCTAGATTTTTTTGAGCTCAAGTCCCTGGAGTGGGACTGGAACTGGAACCCACAACCTTCTGACTCAGGCGAGGGTGCTACCCACTGAGCCACGGCACATTGGGTGATGCAGTGGGTTTCAACATAACCTTTCAATTCTGGAAGACCGAGCTTCAAATCCAGCCTAATTAGCAGCAAATATCTGGGCTGGTGGTTTGATGATAACCAATTCTCTCATTGCCCCGTGACATTCAATCGTGACATTGTTGGAACACGGCTGAAGAATGTGGCGGTGATGCCTCGTCCACATCAATGGCTTCCAAGGCTCATCTCCTGCAGGTGCAGGTCACTGGGCTCCTGCACGCTGATGCCTCCCTCAGTTGTGATATTTTGGAACATGGAACACACCATCATTATTTTAATGAGGTGTGGCATAAGTGATCCAGGTAATAGAATTGTTCTTTCAAGGCACACAAATATTGCTCAATGAGATTACATTTGCAGTGAATGGACTGAACAGTTTGACCACACGCAGTACCAGACCACATGAAGTGCGCTCTTTGTGTGTGTGTGTGTGTGTGAGGAATAGAAACAATAAGAAGCCGTACGAAGTCAAACACTGCTTGTGTGGCTCAGCTGCTTGTGACAGATTGAGTTCAGGAGTCATCAAGCTGGATGCAAAGTGCCTGCAGTTCAAGAGGATTGTTTGTCAGTGTTAGGTAACCAGTGATTTAGGGCACTATTGTACGACACGTGGCAGCCCGACACCAGTAAACGTTTAGAGTGACGAGGAGCCAGCAAACTCAGATGAAACTCGGGTCCCTGCTGTCGAGTGTTGCTCCCAGGTTCTCGCTGCTATCTGGGGTTTTCCCTCCTGGTTTATACTATTCTATAATCTGTCTTTGGATACACATTTGTTCCCTCTTTCCTGTGCCCTGATGATTAGTTTATCCTATTCTACAACCTGTCCCATCTCCTTGATTAGTTTACGTCTGTCTTCATCCATTTTCTTTAATTGACCCATTGTTTGTTAACTGGTGTCTGTAGTGACCTCACCCGTGTCTGACGAGGTTACCTATGATCCTCTGTTTCAGAACATTACTGAACCTCTGCATTATTTATCCACTGTCCCTGACACATGGTGACGCCTTCATTTTATTTCAGTTTTACACTACTTCTTCCATTTTCACAAAAGAAAATAACAACTTGTATTTATATAGCGCTTTTAATGTAGTAAAACGTCCCAAGGCGCTTCACAGGAGTGTTATAAGACAAAAAATTTAACACCGAGCCACATAAGGAGAAATTAGGGCAGATGACCAAAAACTTGGTCAAAGAGAAGAATCGTCTTAAAGGAGGAAAGAGAGGTAGCGAGACAGGGAATTCCAGAGCTTGGGGCCTTGGCAACAGAAGGCACGGCCACCAATAGTTGAGCGATTATAATCAGGGATGCTCAAGAGGCCAGAATTAGAGGAGCACAGATATCTCGGGGGGTTGTGGGGCTGAAGGAGATTAGAGAGATAGGGAGGGGCGAGGCCATGGAGGGATTTGAAAACAAGGATGAGAATTTTGAAATCAAGGCGTTGCTTAACCGGGAGCCAATGTAGGTCAGCGAGCACAGGGGTGATGGGTGAACGGGACTTGGTGCGAGTTAGGACACGGGCAGCAGAGTTTTGGATGACCTCAAGTTTACGTAGGGTGGAATGTGGGAGGCCAGCCAGGAGTGCGTTGGAATAGTCAAGTCTAGAGGTAACAAAGGCATGGATGAGTGTTTCAGCAGCAGATGAGCTGAGGCAGGGGTGGAGACGGGCGATGTTACGGAGGTGGAAGTAGGCGGCCTTAGTTATGCTGTGGATATGTGGTCGGAAACTCATTTCACGGTCAAATATGACACCAAGGTTGCGAACAGTGTGGTTCAGCCTCAGACAGATGTTAGGGCGAGGGATGGAGTCGGTGGCTAGGGAACGGAGTTTGTGGTGGGGACCGAAGACAATGGCTTCGGTCTTCCCGATATTTAATTGGAGAAAATTTCTGCACATCCAGAACTGTATGTCGGACAAGCAGTCTGACAATTTAGAGACCGTGGAGGGGTCGAGAGAAGAGGTAGTGAGGTAGAGCTGGGTGTCGTCAGCATACATGTGGAAACTGACGCATATTTTCGGATGATGTCACCAAGGGGCAGCATGTAGATGAGAAATAGGAGGGGGCCAAGGATAGATCCTTGGGGGGACCCCAGAGGTAATGATGCGGGAGCGGGAAGAGAAGCCATTATAGGTGATTCTCTGGCTACGATTAGATAGATAAGAATGGAACCAGGCGAGTGCAGTCCCACTCAGCTGGACGATGGTGGAGAGGCGTTGGAGAAGGATGGAGTGGTCAACCGTGTCAAAGGCTGCAGACAAGTCAAGAAGGACGAGGAGGGATAGTTTACCTTTGTCACAGTCACAAAGGATGTTATTTGTGACTTTGATGAGGGCCGTTTCAGTACTGTGGCAGGGGTGGAAACCAGATTGGAGGGATTCAAACATGGAGTTGCGGGAAAGATTGGCACGGATTTGGGAGGTGACAACACATTCAAGGACTTTGGAGAGGAAAGGGAGGTTGGAGATGGGGCGATAGTTTGCAAGGACGGAGGGGTCAAGGGTTGTTTTTTTGAGGAGAGGGGTGATGACGGCAGATTTGAAGGAGAGGGGGACAGAACCTGAGGAGAGAGAACCGTTAACAATGTCAGCTAACATGGGAGCCAGAAAAGGAAGTTAGGTGGTCAGCAGTTTGGTGGGAACAGGGTCGAGGGAGCATGAGGTGGGTCTCATGGACAAGATAAGCACAGCGAGGTCATAAGAGAGAAACTGGAGAAAGATGTGAGTTCAGGGCTAGGGCAGGGGGAACCTTAGTGGAAGTTTGGCCCAGTGGGCTAGGGGAAGGAAGGAAAGTGGCAGAGGCAGCTGAACAGATGGTCTCAATCTTAGAGACAAAGAGTCCATGAGCTCCTCACACTTGTTGTTGGAGGTGAGGGTGGAGGAGACAGGGGAGAGGAGTTTAAGAAGACAGTTAGCAGTAGAAAATAGTAGCCGGGGGTTATCTTTGCATTCCAGAATGATCCTGGAATAGTGAGCAGTTTTGGCAGACAAGAGTAGGACCCGATAATGCTTTATGTGGTCCAGCCAGATCTGGCAGTGAATGGCTAAACCAGTTGTCCGTCATATCCGTTCAAGTCTGTGTCTCTTGGACTTGAGGGAGCGAAGATGTGGGCCGTACCAGGGGAACAGCTAGGGTGAGAGAGAGTAATTGTTTTAATAGGGACTAGGGCATCGAAGTTGGTGGTGAGGATGTGGTTGAGCAGATCGGTAGCTGCAGAAATGTCGTGATGAATGGAGGGCCAAAGGCTGGACAGTTGGGATTTTATAAGAGAGTTGGGAGAGAGTCTTTTCCAGCGAACTCATTTTTAATGTGGAAGCAAGTCATCCTCGGTTCCGAGGGACTGCCTATGAAGAGAAGGGAGAGAGTTTTTTCCAGGGGCGGACACAGAAGGAATTAGGGTTGGGCGGGGGGGGGGGGGGGGGGGATGTTGGTGGAGAGCGATACAAGGAAGTGGTTGGAGATGGCCTTATCTGTGATTGACACGATGGGAGTAGCGAGGCCACGAGAGATGACAAGATCAAGGGGGTGGCGGTGAATATGGATTGGGGAGTTTACATGGAGGGAGAGATTAAGAGAGGATAGGAGGCTAGTGAACTCAGAGGAGAGAGAGCATGATGAATTGAGATGGAGGTTGAAATCACCGAGGATGAGAAGTCGCTCCGTGCAGAGGCTGAGGGAGGAAAGCAGTGAAGATATCTCGGTGATAAAATTTTTATTGTACTTGGGTGGACGGTAGAGAACAAGAACTTTAATGAGAGGTGAGAGGAGTGGAACAAGGTGAGATGCTCAAAGGAGGAGAAAGTGCCAGAGGAGTAGGGGGACAGACCCAGGTGTGATTTGGTGATGAGAGCCACAACGCCACCACGTCGGTCTGGGCGGGGCAAGTGGTGGAAGGTATAGCCAGGCGGGGAGGCTTCATTTAAGGGTAAGGTGTCATCACCCCTCAGTCAAGTTTCTGTCAAAGCCATGATGTCGATACAATCATCCACGATAAGCTCATGGATGGCAAGGGCCTTGTTCGCAAGTGAACGGACATTCTGCAGGGAGATGCAGAGAGGGTCGGTGATGGCTGATCCACTGCCAGCATCCACAGGGTCAGCGCTTGGAGGGGTGAGTTGGACGGGGAGGAGATTGGCAAGATTAGCCCCCCGCCGGCATGCTGGACGGGAAGGTCGGTGAGAGAGTAGGATGGGACAGTTGGGGTTGCTACTCATGAGGAGACAGCGACAAATGCCACGGTGGGCCCTTTGGAGGATGCCAAGAGAGGCACAGAGGGAAGCTGCAGGCTTACCTAAGAGGGAGTCAAGCCTGGGATGGTGGCAGGCGAGTAGGAAGGTCGAAGAGTAATGAAGGGTTGGGGTAGGGATTTGGGAGGGCAGAGTATCCGAGAGAGGAGAGATGAAGGGCGGCATAACGACAGGAGAGACCAGTCAGGGAGGGATAGAGAGAAAAGAAAAAGGGGGGGGGGGTGGGGAGAAAACAATGGAAATAGAAGTGAACGGCTCGGGTCCGGAGCAGCAGCCAAAATGCGCACGCGAATGGACACAGGGAAAAACTCAAGTTACATAGGCCTGGTTATGTAGCAATTATAGGGATGCATATTTCCTGGTAGTAGCAAGGAATAGGTTGGTGACAATAGTAGGGAGTCCAGAGTTAAAGTTGGAGGTCCCATGGAAGGAAAAAGTTGACATAGGTAGGATGGAGTCGGCGTGGAGCATCGACGAGCTGTTGTCCAAGTTCGGAGAAAGGTGTAGCAGACGAGTGAAGTCCAGAAGCTATTTGAAGGGTTGAGAATTGGCGGATGGAGGTTATTGCCGTGGTAACGAGAAACAGTTGCGGTGCAGGAAGATGATGGCGAAGTTGACGCGAAGTTAGAGGTCACCGTAGATCAGAAGCAGAGGAGAAAATGTAAAACCACAAGCCAGTGACCAACAAAGCAGAAAAACTAGTAGAACGAGTCACCAAGCTCATCAGAGAAACAACAGCAACTAGCAGAATCCAACAAAGCTGAAAAACCATCAAACGAGTCACCCAGCTCAGCAGAGATACAGCCACAGTGGGGAAGATAAATTTTTAGCAGCAAAATTTTGACACAGCAAATGAGGTTTACGGTGTAATCCAGTGCAGTCCGGTGTAATCCAGTGCAGTCCAGTGTAACCCAGTGTAGTCCAGTGTAATCCAGTGTAATCCAGTGCAGTCCAGTGCAATCCAGTGTAATCCAGTGCAGTCCAGTGTAATCCAGTGTAATCCAGTGCAGTCCAGTGCAGTCCAGTGCAATCCAGTGCAGTCCAGTGCAATCCAGTGCAGTCCAGTGTAATCCAGTGTAACCCAGTGCAGTCCAGTGTAATCCAGTGCAATCCAGTGTAATCCAGTGTAATCCAGTGCAGTCCAGTGTAATCCAGTGTAGTCCAGTGTAATCCAGTGCAGTCCAGTGTAATCCAGTGCAGTCCAGTGTAATCCAGTGTAATCCAGTGCAGTCCAGTGTAATCCAGTGCAATCCAGTGTAATCCAGTGTAATCCAGTGCAGTCCAGTGTAATCCAGTGCAGTCCAGTGTAATCCAGTGCAGTCCAGTGTAATCCAGTGTAATCCAGTGCAGTCCAGTGTAATCCAGTGCAATCCAGTGCAGTCCAGTGTAATCCAGTGCAATCCAGTGTAATCCAGTGTAACCCAGTGCAGTCCAGTGTAATCCAGTGCAGTCCAGTGTAATCCAGTGTAATCCAGTGCAGTCCAGTGTAATCCAGTGCATGCCAGTGTAATCCAGAGCAGAAACATAGTCTTGGTGTCCAGAGAAGTCCAGGAATTTGGAAACCAAATTTGAGAAGCAGAGAGCAGGGTGGGGGATGGGTAATGGAGGTTTAAAGCAGATAACTTGTAGTTAACTTGTAGTTTGGGGCTAAAATGCACCAACCGATGGAGCCAGGGGAACTTGAACAGTGGAAGCGAGAAGATTTGGGAGAGAAAGGGCCAAAGGATGGCAGAAGATTCCCACGGATAGAGGTGAAGAGCTCCAGAGCTCCTTATGGAACTGCCAGTCTTGTGGCTGCCATCTTCCGAAGATCCAGAATGAGCACTAGGAAGTTCTCGGGGGGTCTAGTTTTGCTCAGCTGTCAGTTACACTCCAACCAGAGTGAGATCACTGCCCCGACGGAGCCTCAACACAGGAGCCCAGAAATGCTGTGGATCCAAAGAACGCAATTCGTCTGCTAGTTCTGGTGGGAAAGGGAAACAGTTTGGGGATGGTTCCAGATCTACGTGCTCACCGCCCATTTATAAATCGACAGGAAATTGCCCTCCGGGGGGTGCGGCCACTTTTTGTGCCTTCCCCAACTGCGTTGCTCCAACACTTTGGGGGCGTTCGCAGGCTTCCTGGGAAATCTATCCAAAGCACCCGATAGCCCCACTGGAATTTATGTCTGCTGAGAGCAGGAACCTTTCTGGGTAAAGGATGTAGTCCTGGCTGTTTTGTGTCCCTTTGCCACATGAAATTAGTGATTTCCTCCAACTGAGTATTAGGAAGACCAAAACCATCTCATTTGACTTCTGCCAAAAGCTTTGCCCTCTTGCCCATGATCCCATTCCGTCCTCCCCAGCTGCTCACTGAGGCAGTGCACAACCTTCTGGCCTGTCCAATCCTGAGGTGACTTCTCTCTATATCACCAAGGCTGCTTCCTTTCACCTCCACAATATCACGCACCTTCGCCCCACCTCATCCCTCCAACTGCTGAAATCTTTATCCATGCTTTTGTTACCTAAGGACTGAACTTCTCCGATACACACATCATCAACTTCCTGTCTCTCTGGCTGTTTGGTATAAATCCTCTGTGTTGTGGGATGGAGCGGGAGAGAGCGGAACAGCAACTTGCGATAAGCACATCTCCATCTTAGGGAAATTACATAAGAACATAAGAATTAGGAGCAGGAGTCGGCCATTCGGCCCCTCGAGCCTGCTCCGCCATTCAATAAGATCATGGCTGATCATCGACCTCAACTCCACTTTCCCGCCCAATCTCCATATCCCTTGATTCCCCTAAAGTCCAAAAATCTATCGCTCTCAGCCTTGAATATACTCAATGACTGAGCATCCACAGCCCTCTGGGGCAGAGAATTCCAAAGATTCACAACCCTCTGAGTGAAGAAATTCTTCCTCATCTCAGTCTTAAACGGCCGACCCCTTATCCTTGTCATTACTCACCACCCATGTCCTATCCCACACTACTTTGAAACTTGCCCATCACCTCCGTCCTTGTCAAATTCCTTTGGCGCCCAGTCCACAATGCATCATTATTCACCCCCCCTCAACACAGTATAGTTGTATGTACTATCTATAGGATACACTGCAACCATTCACCAAGCTTACTAAGACATAAGCTCCCAGCCCTTTGACCTCCACCACCGAGAAGAAAACACAGCAATGTCATGGGAACACCATCACCTCTAGGTTCATTGCGCCCCAAGTCACACATTATCCTGACTTGGACTGTGTCCCTTCATCGTTGCCTGGCCAAAATCCTGGAATTCCCTACCTAACATCATCATGGAAGTACCACCACCACAAGGACTGCAGACATTCAAGAAGAAAGCCCATCAACATCCCCCCAACTGCTGAAATCTTTATCCATGCTTCTGTTACCTCCAGAAACAATTTCTCCAATAAGCTCATCATCAATTTCCTGTCTCTATGACTATTTGGTTTAAGACCCTTTGTGTTGTGGGATGGAGAGAGTGTCAACCTTGGTTCGGTTGGTAGCACTCTTGCCTCTGAGTCAGAAGGATGTGGGTTCTAAATCCCACTCCAGAGACTTGAGCACATAATCTATGCTGACATTTCAGTGGAGTACTGAGGGAGCGCTGCACTGTCAGAGGTGCCACCTTTCGGATGAGATGTTAAACCGAGGCCCCATTTGCGATCTCAAGTGGATGTAAAAGATCCCGCGGCACTATTTCGAAGAAGAGCAGGGGAGTTATCCCCAGTGTACTGGGGCCAATATTTATCCCTCAACCAACATCACTAAAACAGATTATCTGGTGATTATTTTATTGCTGTTTGTGGGAGCTTGCTGTGCGCAGATTGGTTGCTGTGTTTCCCCCATCACAACAGTGACTACACTTCAAAAAAAATTCTTTGTTGGTTGTAAAGCGCTTTGGGATGTCCTGGGTCATGAAAGGTGCTCGAGAAATACAAGCTTTCATTTTTTTGTGTGACATCTTCTCAAGGTAACTAAGGATGCTATTACCCACATCCCGTAAACACATTTTTAAAAAGTTCTCCTTTTATCTTGTTGAAATTAGCTTTTTTTTTTCACGTAAGTACCTTTAACGTTGACTGTTCCTTTTCCTTTACAATTTTCATATCATTTTGACAGAAGTACTGGAGCGATGTTGTCACCTGTCGAACTGTATCCTGTTATGAATCAGTAGCTTACAGATGGGCGGGGAGGTAAATAGCACGACTGTTGATATGGTAATGCCAGCTTTCTTGTGGGTAGAATGCTGGTAAATATAGACAACTGTATATTATTGAAATAAATGTATCTAAATATTAAACATCAGCCTGAACTAATATAAAATACAAGTTCCAGTAGATATGGGTCAAAATAACACATTGTACAGACAGGAACCAGAGAAGGAAGATTAATTACAGGGTTAGGGTTATTTACAGAAGTTGTAAAGGGAACTAATGAGCTGAAGGGAGGAAGGTCAGCAAATACATTTCAACTTGGTGAATACATGCTGAAGTACAAAAGCAAAGAATACAGGAAAACAGGAATTAAATTTCCCATCCCTGTTACTTAAAGACTTGGCATGTAACCGGTGTCATAAACCATTGACAAAAGAACAAGGAAGAAATGCTTTGAAGGGCTCATGTTTCAGAATGTGTCCCCATCCTATTTTGCAACGCTCCACGAAAAGGCCGCTTCCTACCTGTTCACGTAACAGGCCAAGGTACTGTCACACGGGGTGCAGTTTCCTGAGGGCAGCAGTCCAGGTAACAACAGCCGGGGGCTTGTTCTCTCATATATTGTGTGTACCGGATAAATACAAACCTGATTCAGGAGTTGTCTGTATCACTTCACTTTCATGTTGCCCTCTCTCTGCTGCCCTGATAGCGTTAACAATGGCCTGTCTACTGAGGCTATGAACTTTAATCTGGGTGCTCAATGACACACACACACACCCTTACTGGAAATGCATGATTAGACCCCAGAGGCTGAGGGTGGGTCCCTGGCTGGAGCGAGCAAAGGAAAATATGTGACCTGCCCTGTCTTACACCCCAGTAACCACACGGTACCACTGGCATTTGAAGCTACGAGGGCCGATTCTGCGATCAGATGTAGAACGTCGCTCTCGGGGAGCACAGACTGGGAAAGTCATAGGTCCGTAATTCTGGAATATCCATCCAGCTCGGGAGGGAATGCATTCAACCAGGATTGGCAATCCTACACTGGGATGACACCAGGAATGAGAGACTTTAGCGATGAGGAGAAACTAGAGGCTTTTTTTCATTAAAACAGAAAAGGTTAAGAGGAGAACTGATAGGGGTGTTCAAATTTATGAAGGGTTTTGATAAATAAGGAAAAACTATTTCCACTGGTCGGTGAGTCAGTAACTGGAGGGCATAAACTCAAGATCATCGCTAAAAAATGAAGGGAGAGTTTAGGATTATTATTTTTTTTTTAAAAGGCTACCAAAGACATAAGATTCCCAGCAAAAACGGTGCTGGAAGCAGAATCCATGTCAGATTCGAAAAGGAACTTGGATAAATATGTGGAAAAGAAAAATGTGAAAGGGTTTGGCCCGGTGGTAGCACTTGCAGCTTGAAATCTGAGGGAGTGCTGCACTGTCAGAGGTGCCATCTTTCAGATGCGACATTAAACCGCGACTCTATCAACCTGTTCAGATGGACGTACAAGATCCCCTCGTAGTATTTGAAGAGGAGCAGGGAGTTTCCCTGGTGCCCAGGACAATATTTATCCCTCCACCAACACCAACAAAAAAACAGATTAACTAGTCATTTGCCTCAGTGCTGTTTGTGGGATCTTGCTGTGCGCAAGTTGGCTGCCACGTTTGCTTACATTACAACGGTGACTACACCTCAAAAAGTAAGCCCTTAAGAATGTCCTGCGGATGTGGAAGTCGCTATGTAACTGCAAGATCTTACTCGATGGGGAAAGGCCAGTGGAATGGGACTGAGTGGCTGGGTCTGGCAGAGAGCCGGTACAGACACAGTGGGCTAACTGTGTGACCTTGGACGACAAATGTCAGCACGTTAACTGCGAGAGGCGTTACAGCCAAGCTATTCCCCCGCTCTCGCCAACATTCATGCAAAGTTTTTCTACTCCCCACCTCAAATCTAAATCTCCGCATCATGACCACTATTGACACCACAAACTGCCGGCTCAAAGTGGAGAGAATCTCCAAGAAGACCGCGCATATTGACACAGACATCAAGTATCTACAGAGATGCAAGAAAGCAGACAAGATTCCGAACGGCATCTCCGCATCAAATCTAAATCAGGCAAAGCTCCCGACCACCCAGCTAACATAGAAACATAGAATCTAGGAGCAGGAGTAGGCCATTCGGCCCGTCGAGCCTGCTCCACCATTCAATACGATCATGGCTGATCATCCAAATCCAGTACCCTGTCCCTGCTTTAATCCCCACAGTACACATATCCCACCCTACCCCCGTAACCCCACGTATTTAATTCCCCCTAACATATCCTATCCTATTCCCATAACCCCACATATTTAATCCCCCCCTAACACTAAGGGTCAATTTATCATAGCCAAATCAACCTAACCCGCACATTTTTGGACTGTGGGAGGAAACCGGAGCACCCGGAGAAAACCCACGCAGACACGGGGAGAATGTGCAAACTCCACACAGTCACCCGAGGTCAGATTCGAACCCGGGTCCCTGGCGCTGTGAGGCAGCAGTGCTAACCACTATGCCACCGTGTTGCCCCTCACGCCCCGCATCATACATCCTTGTCCAGTTATCTCACTTGGCATGACAGTTCCATGGTCGCAGTAACTCAGGGACCATCATGTTCCACACGATTGATCGAGTCGTCTCCAGCTGCACTTATCCATTGAACCCTCAACCCCATTCTGAAGCGGGTACAATAAATTACCAAAAAAAATTTTTTAATAAGGAAATGCAAGTCTTAATCCTAAATAGACAAACAGCCAAAGGCAGTCATTGAATCAGGGTCTTGAAACCTGCTCAAGCTTTGCTCTTGTGGCTTGTGATGACATCAGAAAGCCCTGAGCTTTAGTGATGGCCATCTGTCATCCTACATTTAATCTCTGAAAATGATATCTTTATACACAGTATACATATTTATCAAAAATGTAGAGATCATTATTTTGTAATATATCCCCTCTGACCTCAGATGTTCATTGTTCTTTTGCACCTGGGAGGCTGTGTGCCTGTTACTGGCGTGCTGAAAGGTGACACCAGACATTCTTTAGGTATGAAATGAGTTGAACAGAAACACCTTCTATTAATCAGCAGGTGTGTATAATATTGGTTAGCCTGTATGTGTCCGGAACTAATCCAGGGCGTGAGCTGAAACATGGTTGATAATGAAAAGTTAATCACTTAAGGAAGTGACCTGTGTAAATCACACAGATAAAATCAGGAGTGAGCGGTGAGGTCTACATTATGAGTTTAACACTATGCCAAGGATTCTGGGCTTACTTGAATTTTTACAAATATATTCTGTGTGTTTTTATTATGTATATTTAGTCGTGTCAGCTTGGTTCAGTTGATACTGAAGTGCAATTAGGGATGGGCAATAAATGCTGGCCTTGCCAACATCCCAGGAACGAATAAATAATAAAAACAATACTACTCTTGCCTGTGGTCAGAAACCTGTCAGTTCAAGCTCCTTACCAGAAGGAAGTGGAACTTAGAGGAAGTGGTGCTTTATTGGAAAATGCTACTCTATGTTAAACTAAACAGATTAAATTAAATTAACTTAAATTAAATTAGGCATTAAACTATCTGCTTGCTCTGGTGGTTCCAGTGGATATTAATGATCCCACGGCACTATTTGAAGATGACCAGGGTTTTCCCCCAGTGTCTTGGCCAGCATTGCCAATACCAGTAACAGTTTAATTGGTCGCTCACCTCTTCTGTTTGTGGGCTCTCGCAGTGTGCAAAATGGAAAAAAAGAACTTGCATTTATACGGCGCCACACCGCGCCTCTCCGTGTGTGGGCTTTCTGCCAGAGTTACGGCAGTCGATCAGGAGAACTCCTGAGGAACTTCCTGGAGATTGCCTTTATGGTTTTAGTGGGCAAGAATTATAGTCCAAAAGGTCTTCTGGCTACAAGTGAGTTGTTGAGGAAGTACAGGATGGAGAAAGAGGATATATTGATAGAGTGAGATGAAGAGGGGTGGGAGGAGGCTTGTGTGGAGCATAAACATCGGCACGGACCATTTGGACTGAATGGCCTGTTTCTGTGCTGTAAATTCGATGTAATTCTAGTCAGCACCATGAGTTAAGATTTAGGTTCAATCCTATGACATCATCACGTTTTCTCTTCATATCATATTAGTTAAGTATTCAAAATAACAGTTCTATTGTATAGATAAATATACGCACCAAGTCCCATTCACCCATCTCCTGGTACACCAACGGCTCAATTTTAAAATTCTCATCCTCGTATTCAAATCCTTCCATGGCCTCGCCCCTCCCTATCTCTGTAATCTCCTTCAGCTACAACCCTCCGAGAATGCTGCGCTCCTCCAACTCTGGCCTCTTGTGCATCCCCCACTCCTTTCGCCCTGCCGTTGGCGGCCGTGCCTTACCGGTCTAGCCCCTAAGCTTTGCCCTCCCTCCCTAAACCTCTCCGCCTCTCTCTCTCTCTCGCCTCCTTTAAGACGCTCCTTAAAACCTACCTCTTTGACCAAGCTTCTCGTCACCCGTCCTAATATCTCTTGGCTCGGTGTCAAACTTTGTCTGATTACACTCCTGCGAAGCGCCGTGGGACATTTTCCGATGTTACAAGTGCTATATAAATGTAAGTTGTTGTTGTGACTATTAATGTAGAATGCAAACTACACTGAGTTTTTCATAGTGACATCTGTTCCCAATTGTGACATCTCCAAATAAAAACTATTTCTGTAGCAATACGGTTATCACATATAAATTCTTTAGATAATATTTCATTCAACACGATGTTTCAAAAAAGATTTTATTTAAAAAATAATTCTGATACACAGTTACAAACAGTGGTTTCTTATGCATAGTTCATTCTCTTACAAAGTGCTTGACAATAGGTTAGGCAAAGCCTTTCAACAACTTCATTTAAATGGACTTCACAGATGCCTAGTTGAATTTTACACTCAAATCCAGGCCCTGATGTAATATTTGTCCTCGGATCAACACCTAAAGCTACAGCAGATCTTTGTTTAAGATTAAACTGCGCTGGTAGAATCTAACCATCGCTTTTAAAAAACAACACGTCTCCTAACAAGGTAGTGAAGCATGTGTTTAGCCGAGATCGGAAATTCTCCTTGGGGAGGTCAATTTTACAGGTGAGGCTCCAGGTGCAGAGCCTCGCTGAAGGAAACGTGAATCCCAGACTAAGCCCGACAGTGTTATGGTCCGATTGTGTTTGTGGCCTTATCTCGGACCCATGCTCCTGTATAGCCAGGGTCCATACCGGGAGCAGAGCCTTATAAAAATTACCCTTCTGTGTCCCAATAGTTGGTGATGCAGCGGGTCAGTGGATTGTTTCACAGGGTTACCCACCATGTCTGTGTTAAATAAGGTTTCCATTCGGTCTCAGCAGAGGGTTAAAGGTCATGCAATCTGCCCCCATAAAACATGGTGGTTTTGATTTGACTTTCCTGACCATCTGTTCCCATCACCCACCCTCCCCGGCTGAGAGAATGGATCAGACACCGGTTCCAAATCCACTCTGAAAATTATCCCTGGAAGATGCTCAAAATTATCCCAAGGTGGCCGATTGCCACTTTCACATTGACGCCAAACAGTTTCAGGTACAGACTGACACAAAAAAGTGACAGTAAAGGGTAGAGACCAGGATCACACTCTTTAGTACATTAACCTGTTTCAAAATGGGTTAACGAAAGTAACACAAAGAGGAACTTGGTACAAGCGCACCTGAACAGTGCGATTGTGAATTCTACCATTTAGTGTCACTTTCTTTGCATCAGTGAATTCACACTGCAATCATTAAAATAACAATCAGTTTTTACTGCGTTTAATACAACTGTTCAACCTTCAAAATCTTTGGTACTTTATATAGATTTTTTATTTATTTAGCAACGTAAAGGTTAATACAGTGCTGATGTAACAGAAGAGGCCAAACAAATCTGTACAGTCAAAAGGAAACATCTGCCTTGGTCCTTCTCGTATAAACACTCGGGCAACTCCCCTAAATCACAAAGACTCAATCGCATCTATTTCTAGTTAATAAACCGTGAACAGCAGCAGATATCAGAAAAATTAGATTCTTGATCCAAATCTCCACTAATTATAATTTCAAATATAGTCGGATAATACAGGAGTATAAAGTGCTACTTAAAGACTTTGTTAGGCCATCAAGAATTTCTGACCTGAAAAAAAGGCCAATGAAGTGCAGTCACTGTTGTAATGTAGGAAACGCGGCAGCCAATTTGCACACAGCAAGCTCCCAGAAACAGCAATGTGATAATGACCAGATAATCTGGTTTTTAGTGATGTTGATTGAGGGATGAATATTGGCCCCAGGACACCGGGGATAACTCCCCTGCTTTTCTTCGAAATAGTGTCATGGGACCTTCTACGTCCACCTGAGAGCGCAGACGGGGCCTCGGTTTAAAGTCTCATCCAACGCACGGCTCCTCAGACAGTGCAGCACTCCCTCAGCACTGCACTGGAGTGTCAGCCTAGATTTTTGTGCTCAAGTCTCTGGAGTGGGACTTGAACCCACAACCTTCTGACTCAAGCGAGAGTGCTGCCCACTGAGCCATAGCTGACACTCTGCTGAAAGTCCACTGTTGTCTCCTATTTGGCCTTTGCTTTAAAACTATAAGTATTTTTATTAAAGGGTATCCAGTTTTTATGGGTCTTGTGGACTGCACTTCAGCTGATTCTGTAAATATAAACAGGCCCAAAGCAGCCAACTATATTTTCAGGTTTGCAAGCAGATTATTTCTGTGCACACGGTAGAGGGGAGCTCTTGACTTTCAAAGTGGTCACTAGGATCACTGATTTCTACTGCACTGCCTGTGCTACAACAGGGAACCAGGCCTAAAGTCACACAAAAAAGGAACAAGAGCTGAAATTCCTTGGGGGGGGAGGGGGGGGGGGGGGGAGAGGACAGAACTCGGGCCTATCACCCACTGGGGTGCCAGACATTCGGAGCAAAACTCAGATCCAGCAGGTTTCCCACCGTGTCAACAGTGGACTAAATTCCAGTCGGGGGAGGGGAACAGGTGAGTCTTCCCCTCCCCCCGCGTTCACTGTCAGCTCTGGGGCTTTCCAATGCTATCCCAGGCCAGCAACCCCATGCTAGGCCTAGGAGAAGACACAAATGCCGAGAGCAGATATTGGTCCCATTGTGGGCTTAGCAAAGTCACCAAAAATGGTCAACGGCGAATGTGATTGAGCCCGGCAGGGGGGGGGGGGGATTGATTATCTTTTGAATAGAGGCACTTTGTTTCCCTGTGAGGAAAATCTGCGGCCCTTTAAGGGCCTCTGGCTCCGTCCGCCCCCCCCACTGGAGTGCCACGTTGCCAGGGCCTGATCAGGACGGCACATGTGCAGTGTCTCTTCTGGCATAGGCTGCCTGGCCCGATCCTGAGGACTTGGGATGGGACCAACCTCCGACGCAGCAGGCGGCCGAGAGTCCTGGCCCATCGCACTGCCCTGGAACTTCGGGGCCCACAGCATTTAAAGTTGGGTTTGTGAATCTTGCAGGCATTGTCTGCGACCCGTCTTTACAGTAGGGAAGCGGCGAGCAGAACGGAGCAGCGGCAGCCCGTCGAACACTTGTTCGCAGAGTGGCTCCAGTCATTTCAGGCACCGACCCAAAGTCCCCGGGATCGACCCTGCTGTCGACATGCAGAGACGGAGCCATCGAACAGGAAATAGTGTGTCACGCGCTGTCATACAGTCACAGTGAAGGGCCCCTGTCGTCCAGAGACTGGCGCGGCTGATCAATGCCAGGCTCCAATGAAAAGGCTTCACTTTACAAAGTTGACTCTGAAGCGGGGCCTAGAGCAGGTTCAGTTGCGCTCAGCCATCCGTTCCTCGCAGCCGGCCACGGGTTGTGATGCTGCAGCACAGCAGCATTGTACGGGATAAAACCCACAACCAGGATAAAACGGGAACCAACCTGAAACGAGTTGCAGCCAAAGGAAAATTGCAAGAATAAACGTTTTATACGAGAGAGAATTTGGCACAGTGAATGGCGAGTCATGTGACTCAGACGTTCAAACAGACCTATTGGAACCCCAGAAAGGTTGAGTATTTTTTTTTGTTGGTCTTTAATTAACCATGATGCGGAGATGCCGGTGTTGGACTGGGGTGGACAAATGTGAGAAGTCGCACAACACCAGGTTATAGTCCAACAGCTTTATTTAAATCACGAGCTTTCGGAGCTGCTGCTCCTGGAGACTTTACCTGACGAAGGAGCAGCCGCTCCGAAAGCTTGTGATTTCAAATAAAACTGTTGGACTATAACCTGGTGTTGTGCGACTTCTCACGTTTAATTAATCAAAACCAAGGGGTAAAGATAATACTAAAGAAAGACTTGCATTTATATAGCGCCTTTCACAACCTCAGGATGTCCCAAAGCGCTTTTGAAGTGTAGTCACTGTTGTAACGTGGGAATACTTATCAAAAACACACATATCTTGTCACTTCTATGGCAAATTGCACAACACGATTCATATATAAAATAGACAAGTAAAATACCAGGGAAGTCAATCTTTCTTTACTTTTTTTGTATGATAAACATTATGTGCAGTGAGCTTGTTTTGCCGAACATACAAAATTGACGGGCAGGAAAAGAGGAGCTGGTCCATCATGGGAACGGTAGCATAGTGGTTATGTTACTGGACTAATAATCCATGAGACGTGAGTTCAAATCCCACCACAGCAGCTGGGGAATTTAAATTCAAGTTAATTAAATAAATCTGGAATAAAAAAGCTAGTCTCAGTAATGGTGGCCAGGAAACTACTGGATTGTCGTAAAAACCCATCTGGTTCACTAATGTCCTTTAGGGAAGGAAATCTGCCGTCCTTACCCGGTCTGGCCTATATGTGACTCCAGACCCACAGCAATGTGGTTGAATCTCAACTGCCCTCTGAAATGGCCGAGCAAGACACTCAGTTGTCAAGAAGGGGTGGCTCACCACCACCTTCTCAGGGGCAACTAGGGATGGGCAATAAATGCCAGCCTTGCCGGCGACACCCATGAGTGAATTAAAAAAGAAATCTAGCCTGCCCTGCACCACGATGGCCGGAGCATCAGGACCCGACACTTCTCCTCACCCTCCCGCGGCCTGATTACACTTTCGTGCATGTCCTGCTAAAGTTACGGATTCAGGCAGTCGGCAATGACACCAAGTGAAACTACTTGCATTCAAATCTCTTTCGTTTAAATTCATTAGGTAAGCCTGTACTTTGCGATATTATCATTTAAATATTACTTTGTCCGATATTTTAACAGCATTGTTAACCTATTGAACGCTGACGGCCATTTCATACGAATGTGTTAAGTGTTCGAATGACGATATTTTACAGCGTAAGATTCCAGGTTATTGTGGCCCGTTAGCTGGTGTGCAACGGCCACCCCACGTTAAAAGAATTCACGCACAGGCATCTTCCGCCCTTTAAGTCATCCTCGGTTCCGAGGGACTGCCTAAGAAGAAGATGATTATGGCCCGTATTCCATGGGCTGCAACTTTAACACAGCATCGTGAAGCAGCATCGTTAATAAGAAAAAATAATGAATTCCAGCCTATTGATTAAACTCAATAATCTGCAAATTAAGTCATGACCAGTTCTAACTGGAATGCACTGATTAATCTCCAACACCACATGTGATCAGAGTAATTTGGCAACCCTGGTATGACCATTCAAAGATGTGCAATACAATCAGTATCAAAGCTCTGACTATATCCATAAATAAGGTATCAAAATGTACATATTTAGTAGTAACTCAGTTATCTCAAGGAACTATATTTTTGCATATTTAAAATTTTCAGTTTCAAAGACTGTTGCATTTCTACAAACATTGCGATATAAAAATAGATGTACTCGTTAATGCATGGTAGACATTGCATAAGACTGACTGTGTTTTTCATGGCCGTTCGTTTACTCCCACTCTTGGAAGGAAAGATTCGATAATTTCTGTCAAAGTATGGAAGGGAGGTGAAGGCAGCTGGATAGATCGTGACTTCGGAGTCATGAACCTGAGAGAAACAAAAGATATTTTTCAGTGATTGGCCCTTTTAACGGATTCTCAGACTTTCCTCTTGCCTTATTTTAGGCTTGATATCCTCGTCACATTCTCCTCTTCACCTGAAGGACCATACAGCTCACCAGAGTCCAAAAGAGCCTGATCCGGCAAACTCACCTGCTCACGGAATCTGCTCACCACATAAGAATCAGGAGTAGGCCATACGGCCCCTCGAGCCTGCTCCGCCATTCAATAAGATCATGGCTGATCATCGACCTCAACGCCACTTTCCCACCCGATCTCCATATCCCTTGATTCCCCTAGAGTCCAAGGGCTAAAAATTGAGTCGCGCCCCATTTGGGGTGCTAACCTCGCCGGGGCGCTACGTTTAGCGCCCCGAAAAAATTAGCGCCCCCGCGCCGGAACTTCAGTGGTTGCGCCCCAAGAGGGAAGCGGGGCGCTACTGGAAGCACCCCGCATCCCTCTTGGGGCGCTGCGAGGGAATATCCTGGCGCTACGTGCCGCAGCACCAGGCGCTGCGGCACGTCGCGCCGCGGTATTGCAGGCCTTCCTCCCCTTCTTAAAGGGGAGGGGCCCTGCGCAGCGCGAGCCGGGGCTCAGCTGGGCCCCCAGGGATCGGGAGTGCCGGCAAAAGAGCCCGGCACTCAAGAGAAGTGCCGGGCTCTTGGAGCGCAGCCGGCACTTCACGGTGGGGGGGCTTCACGGGAGCCAGGGACAGCAACGGGGGCAGGTGCTGGCAGGCGGCCAGCAACAAAAATGGCCGCCTGCCACCTCCCCTTTAAATATCGCCGCCCCGGCCGCACGTACGCCCCCCTGAACCCGTCGGACATAGCGTCTGGCGGTAAGTCAGGGGGCGCGACTGGAGATCGCGGCTGGAGCGCGAGCGGGGTGCTGCGCACGGCGATGACGTCATCGCCGGCGGCGCAGCGCCACAGGGCGCTACCGGCTGGCACCGCCGCTAACCTCCCGCTGAATTTTGCGGGAGGCGTGGGCGGCGCTGCGCCCAGGCGTTAGCTGCTTTGCGCCCCATTAGCGCCCTCTTAAGGCGCTAACGGGAGGCGCAAGCAGCTGAATTTTTCCCCCCAAAAATCTATCGATCTCAGCCTTGAATATACTCAACGACTGAGCCTCCACAGCTCTCTGGGGCAGAGAATTCCAAAGATTCACCACCCTCTGAGTGAAGAAATGTCTCCTCATCTCAGTCCTAAATGGCCGACCCCTTATTCTGAGACTGTGACCCCTGGTTCTAGACTCTCCAGCCAGGGGAAACATCCTCCCTGCATCTACCCTGTCAGTCCCTGATCACCTCTCGTTCTTCGAAACTCCAGTGAATATAGGATTCTCTATATCTACTCAACATCTCCTCATAGGACTTCCCTCATATCCCAGGAATCAATTATTGGAATTTTTCGATGAAAGTGGCTGACCCTGACAAGCTAAGGCTGTACCGTGACAGCGTGACTTTCAACTTGCTACTTGCGTTTGTGCAGAGAGGAATGTACGGAGCTGTGACGGGTGACGGTCTCTGTCACCACAAAGAGTTATCATTAGTTTTAACACATACTAAGAAATGTTTGGAAGCTGCACTGCAAAGATTCAGTGTCTTCCACTGCACAGACGACTGCCTCGCCCAATGTGGCCTCGCCCATTGCAGTGGGGGATTCAAACCAGGCTATTCCAGAACCCAACCTGCCTGCAAAATACCCGGTGCACCGGCCAGCAGCACCTTCCTAAAGCAGTAAATCTACATTAACCAATCAGTCCAGGGGGCGGAGGGTGAGCTCAGTTTAATTTTCAGCTCCGGCCATGAGAATGCAAATGACACGACGACTCGCAATGGAAAAGGTTATAGAACAGCCTGTTAATGAATTGCACGAGGAACTATTCAAAACCAGTGAAAATCCAGCCAATATCACTGTACGTATAATTAATTAAATATAGAATAATTTGTTGTTTTCAAGGTCAGCACGTCAACTTAGAAAAAGGCAATATATAAATATTAGACGGTCATTTCACTGATCTCGTGCTCCCAGTCAATGAGTGCGGGTCAGTGATAGGACTATAACACTGCTGCACCGATACTCTGACCCATGCTCCCTTTGTGCGTAGCTCGCTGCTGGGAGGGTGGAACCAGTGAGTTTTCCCTTGTATCTATATCTGCCATTTGTGAATATTGAAGAAATTAAAACAAGAAGTAAATCATTTTTAATGAACAATCGCCTTGAAATGATACTGAGCGCTATTCGTTTAATGAGCACTTAATGCATTTGTATGGAGTTCCCATAGAGCCCGTGACCTGGCTATTTAATTCCTCCGTGTTAACTGTTCAGATGCTAGTGTTGCACAAGGTAATTTCCAGACTAATCTTCTTCTTCTTATGATGTGGAGATGCCGGTGTTGGACTGGGGTGGACAAATGTGAGAAGTCGCACAACACCAGGTTATAGTCCAACAGTTTTATTTGAAATCACGAGCTTTCGGAGCGCTGCTCCTTCGAAGCGCTGCTCCTTTACCTGAGGAAGGAGCAGCGCTCCGAAAGCTCGTGATTTCAAATAAAACTGTTGGACTATAACCTGGTGTTGTGCGACTTCTCAAATTCTTCTTCTTAGGCAGTCCCTCGGAAACGAGGATGACTTGCTTCCACATTAAAAATGAGTTCGCAGGTGACTGATGAGTCCAATGCGGGACCTACAGTCTCTGTCACAGGTGGGGAAGACGGTGGTTGAAGGGGCGGGTGGGTGGGGTGCTTGGGTTGACGTGCGCGCCTTGCACTTGGCTTCCGCTTGCTCCCGGCGAAGAGACTCGAGGTGTTCGGCGCCTTACCGGATGCTTCTCCTCCACTTTGTGCGGTCTTGGGCCAGGGATTCCCAGGTGTCGGTGGGGATGTTACACTTTTTCAAGGAGGCTTTGAGGGTGTCCTTGAAGTGTTTCCTCTGCCCACCTGGGGCTCTCTTGCCGTGCCGGAGCTCCGAGTAGAGCGCTTGTTTTGGGAGTCTCATGTTGGGCATGCGGATGATGTGACCCGTCCATCGGAGCTGTTCGAGCGTGGTCAAAGCTTCGATGCTGGGGATGTTGGCCTGAGCGAGAACACTGACGTTGGTGCGCCTATCCTGCCAATGGATTTGCAGGATCTTGCGGAGGCAGCGTTGGTGGTACCTCTCCAGTACTTTGAGGTGCCTGCTGTACATGGTCCATGTCTCTGAGGCATACAGCAGGGCGGGTATCACTGCTGCTCTGTAGACCATGAGCTTAGTGCCGGGTTTGAGGTCCTGGTCTTCAAACACTCTCTTCCTCAGGCGACCAAAGGCTGCACTGGCACACTGAAGGCGGTGTTGGACTTCGTCGTCGACGTCTGCCCTTGTTGACAGTAGGCTCCCGAGGACTGTCCACAAAGACTGTAAACCCTTGTCATGTTGTGAATTCTTACAACAATTATTTACTGAAATGTAAAATGATTTTTCCATAAACTACAAAAAAACATTAGCTAAAGGTTTCAGTAGATTTGGAATACTGATTGGTGTTTACAATTATCGGACTGAGTCTGCGCAAAACCTATTTGGAAATCTGGTTCCAACTGGAAAGACCCTTGCTCATGAGGTTCCTCCATTAATGACACATCGCTTAGTGTGACCCAGAGCCCTGCAGTAAAAGAACGGCCGTGCGTCACAGTCAGAAGTAGACTGGGCCTATACTCTCTGGAGTTTAGAAGAATGAGAGGTGATCTCATTGAAACATCTAAGATTCTGAGGAGGATTGACAGGATAGATGCTGAGAGGTTGTTTCCCCTGGCTGGAGAGTCTAGAACTAGGGGGCATAGTCTCAGGATAATGGGTCGGCCATTTAGGACTGAGCGGAGGAGGAATTTCTTCACTCGGAGGGTGGTGAATCTTTGGAATTCTCTATCCCAAAGGGTTGTGATGCCGAATTGTTCAGTATATTTAAGGCTGAGATCGATATATCTTTGCACTCTAAGGGATATGGGGATCAGGCAGGAAAGTGGAGTTGAGGTTGAAGATCAACCATGATCTTATTGAATGGTGGAGCAGGCTCGAGGGGCCAAATGGCCGACTCCTGCTCCTAATTCTTATGTTCATAAGGCTGCCTGACACTTTTCGCCTGTAGCTGTTGGGGTGGGTGTGTCTTGGCTAGGCTGCTAGTTGGAGAGATTTCCTACGAACGCTCGAATGGAAAGAAAGGGTCACCTCATCACCCACAGGCACTTGGTGGAGACAGAAGATTTCTATAGGGGGACATTGGAAAACAATGAAGAAGAAAAAGCATCATCCTTACCCTTGGAGATATCCTGAGCCTATGGATAGGATTCGGCGGAAGTAAACACTAGGAAAGAAAGAGGAAAAAATGGGGAAAAGCCAAAAAAGTAATTAGAAATGTTCTGCATGAGCGGTACTTATTAAGACAATGAATTAACCCAGCCCATAATATGATTGCCCTGTAATAAGCTGCAGGGCTTTCTCTGTCATAAGAAACAAATCAAGGCTGACTGTTGACAGCACGTCTTTCAGCTTCTTATTGCTGTGTTTGTACAGAGATGAGCTGTTGTGACAGGTGTTGCCGCACCGTGATTGTCTCTGTCACAACAAATTGTTATCATAGTTTTAACACAAATTTTTAAATGTTTGGAAGCGGCAGGCAATGCAACATCTTCCACTGCGCAGGTGATGGCCTCGCCCATTGCAGCGGGACTAATCTACTGGAATTTTTTGAGGATGTAACTGGTAGAATAGATAAGGGAGAACCAGTGGATGTGGTGTATCTGGACTTTCAGAAGGCTTTCGATAAGGTCCCGCATAAGAGATTAGCGTGCAAAGTTAAAGCACATGGGATTGGGGGTAAGGTACTGACTTGGATAGAGCACTGGTTGGCAGACAGGAAGCAAAGAGTTGGAATAAACGGGTCTTTTTCCGAGTGGCAGGCAGTGACTAGTGGGGTACCGCAGGGATCGGTGCTAGGACCCAAGTTATTCACAATATATATTAATGATCTAGACGAGGGAACTAAATGTAATATCTCTAAGTTTGCAGACGACACAAAGCTGGGTGGGCATGTGTGCTGTGAGGAGGATGCAGAGAAACTCCAGTATGATTTGGACAGGTTGGGTGATTGGGCAGATGCATGGCAGATGCAGTATAATGTGGATAAATGCGAGGTTATCCACTTTGGTGGCAAAAACAGGAAGACAGATTATTATCTGAACGGCAATAGATTGGGAAAAGGGGAAGTGCAACGAGATCTGGGAGTCCTTGTGCACCAGTTGCTGAAGGTAAGCATGCAGGTGCAGCAGGCGGTTAAGAAGGCAAATGGTATGTTGGCCTTCATAGCAAGAGGATTCGAGTACAGGAGCAAGGATGTCTTGCTGCAGTTGTACAAGGCCTTGGTGAGACCACACCTTGAGTATTGTGTGCAGTTTTGGTCGCCTTATCTGAGGAAGGATGTTCTTGCCATGGAGGGAGTGCAGCAAAGATTTACCAGACTGATACCTGGGATGGCAGGAATTACATATGAAGAGAGATTGGGTCGATTAGGCTTATATTCGCTAGAGTTTAGAAGAATGAGAGGGGATCTCATTGAAACTTATAAAATTCTAACAGGACTAGACAGACTAGATGCAGGAAGGATGTTCCCGATGGCGGGGGAGTCCAGAACCAGAGGTCACAGTCTAAGGATAAGGGGTAAGCCATTTAGGACTGAGATGAGGAGGAATTTCTTCACCCAGAGAGTGGTGAACCTGTGGAATTCTCTACCACAGAAGGCAGTTGAGGCCAATTCATTAAATATATTCAAGAAGGAGTTGGATATATTTCTTAAGGCTAAAGGGATCAAGGGATATGGGGAGAAAGCAGGGACAGGGTACTGAATTTGGATGATCAGCCATGATCTCATTAAATGGCGGAGCAGGCTCGAGGGGCCGAATGGCCTACTCCTGCTCCTATCTTCTATGCTTCTATGATTCAGACCAGGCTGATCCAGGAACCCAACCTGCCTGCAAAATACCCAGGGCAGAGGCTGCACCTTTTTAAAGAAGTAAAAAAATAAAGGTAAATTCATCTTTGGAGTCAACTAGTTCTGAGGCCCAGCCCCAACCTCAAACGCCCTGATTTTCTGCAGGGCCTTAGCACCGTATGAAGCTATAGGGAGCAGGAGGAGGCAGAGAGGATCTTCTTGTGGGCCACATCCCCTCCCAACATCACCTTAGTCCTGAAGTGTCGTGTCAATAACCAGGGGGCATAGATTTAAAGTAATTGGTCGAAGGATTAGAGGGGATTTGAGGAGAACATATTTCACTGCCTGAAAGGGTGGTAGAGGCAGAGACCCTCATCGCATTTAAAAAGTAATTGGATATGCACTTGAAGTGCCGTAACCTACAGGGCTACGGACCAAGAGCTGGAAAGTGGGATTAGGCTGGAGAGCTCTTTGTCAGCCAGTGCAGACACGATGGGCCGAATGGCCTCCTTCTGTGCTGTAAATTTCTATGATTCATGTTTACCTGAGCCCTCAGACAGCATTGAACAAGCTTATTTTCTCATTGCTTTGCTGAATATGCTGGCAGACCACACAA
This sequence comes from Squalus acanthias, assembly GCA_030390025.1. Taxonomy (NCBI): domain Eukaryota; kingdom Metazoa; phylum Chordata; class Chondrichthyes; order Squaliformes; family Squalidae; genus Squalus; species Squalus acanthias. The sequence continues at coordinate 4,030,635 of CM059440.1, forward strand.
TTGGCTCAGATCTAACAGCCAGCGCACTAAAGGGATAGATTTCTATCATGCGCTATTTATAATAAATTGGTTAATGTGTTCAGGTGAAAATCCTGTTCACTATTTTAACAAATTTCACCCGAACATGTGAATCAATTTATTAAAAAACACACACAGAGGAACTGCTGCCCCCTAAAGGTTCAATTCCTGCCTCAGTAATTCTCGAGTTGCTATGGCATCGGGCTGGCACAAGTAAAGCTACCGAGAGCGCTACGAGCGTCAGCCGTGGCTCAGTTGGTAGCACCCTCACCTCTGAGTCAGAAGGTTGTGGGTTCAAGTCCCACTCCAGAGACTTGAGCACAAAAATCTAGGCTGAGACGCCAGTGCAGTGCTGAGGGAGTGCTGCACTGTCGGAGGTGCCGTCTTTCGGATGAGGTGTTAATCCAAAGCCCCGTCTGCCCTCTCAGGTGGATGTAGAAGATGCCATGGCACTATTTTAAAGAAGATAAGGAATTGGGGAGTAACTGAAGGAAAAAAAATTGCAGGGCTACGGGGAAAGGGCGGGGGAGTGGGACTAGCTGAGGTGCTCTTGCAGAGAGCCGGCACGGGCCGAATGGCCTCCTTCTGTGCTGTAACCATTCTATGATTCGAAGAGCAGGGGAGTTTCTCCCTGGCATCCTGGCCAATATTTATCCCACAATCAACATCACTAAACACAGATTATCTGGTTGTTGTCTCATTGCTGTTTGTGGGAGCTTGCTGTGCGCAAATTGGCTGCAGCGTTTCCTACATTACAACAGTGACTGCACTTCAAAAAAAGTACTTCATTGGCTGTAAAGCGCTTTGGGACATCCGGTGGTCGTGAAAGGCGCGATAGAAATGTGAGTCTTTCTTTTCATTTTTAGATACCTAAAGAACATTATTGCAAGGGTGTACATCTACTAAAGGATCCTAAACGAAAATCAGAACATTCATAGTAACAGTGAGTATCTATGAGGCAAAGCTTCTTTGATTTAAGTTTTTATTGGCCGATATTATATTGTTAAAGACAAATCTGTCGGTGATTCATTTGAAAAGCCGCAGCGCCCCACACAGGCCAAAGTAAAAACGGCACCTTTTCAGCACGGTCACCGACTCATTCTTTTACCCAAAAAACACCAACCATTTTTCAGAGATTCTCTCCATTAATGGGGCAGAGGGAGGAGATCGGCCTCTCGGCATTGCTCATTACTGCTCCTCGGTCCCGAGATGAACTGCCAGCAGGTTGGGAAAGAACTGCCAGGACTTTTTCTCCTGCAAATAAATCCCGCCGAAACTTGCCTTCCAGGAGGAACCCCAGCCTCAACACCGGCTGAAAATGGAAATGGAGCGTGGCGCCACCTAGTGGGGAATTTCTAATGGTCCGGTGCAGAAACTACCAGGATGTAGCAGTGCCCAGGGCCATAGGGTCACAGGACAATGGGATCTTGCCCCCGATTCCCTAAAGCTAATTCCCCAGCCTCAGACACGGAGCTGAGGATCAATGCTCCCACTGGGGGCCGGTTGTCTCAAGCCTCTTAATGGCCGACACGAGAGTGGCACTAACAGGCCTGGGCGCAAATTGACAATGCAGTCTCTCAGCCACAGAATGACCTGTGCGTGGGGAGCTCAAAAGAGCGCATGTTCTGCATATAGTGCCAGGATCATTTGGATTGTGCATTTGACATACTATTAACCTATAGTAAAAGAAAAAATAGTAAGAAAAACTCACATTTCTATAGCGCCTTTCCCGACCACCGGACGTCCCAAAGCGCTTTACAGCCAATGAAGTACTTTTTGAAGTGTAGTCACTGTTGTAATGTGGGAAACGCGGCGGCCAATTTGCGCACAGCAAGCTCCCACAAACAGCAATGTGATAATGACCAGATAATCTGTTTTAGTGATGGTGATTGAGGGATAAATATTGGCCAGGACACCGGGGAAAACGCCCCTGCTCTTCTTTGAAATAGTGCCACAGGATCTTTTACGTCCACCTGAGAGAGCAGACGGGGGCTCAGTTTAACGTCTCATCTGAAAGACGGCACCTCCGACAGTGCAGCACTCCCTCAGCACCGCACTGGAGTGTTAGCCTAGCTTTATGTGATCAAGTCTCTGGAGTGGGACTATGAACCCGCAACCTTCTGACTCAGAGAGCGAGGGTGCTGCCCACTGAGCCACGGCCGACACCTCGTGTCATCCGCGACAGCAGCTGCTGCTCTCGTGAACATTTCATCCACTTTCAGAGCAGTTTTGACACAACTGCCGGATTCCAATAGTCTTGCATAAAGTATCTGGAAAATATCTGGTTTAAAGACTCTCTTACGACACCTCTTGAACTGTGCCACCACTGGTGTAACTGTGGTCCCTGCCCCGGCACCAGTACAGTTCTAATATTTGCCCCCCTCCCCCATCAATATGTGAAGACCTGAAAGACGCCAACTTACTTCTTTCATACAGACCTTGACCAAAACAGCGGGAGACTTTGATCATCGACCAAAACAGCCCAACTTTGATGCTGACAGAAATCAAAGAACCAGTCACTGCACCAGCTTCCAGAACGTAGGTTCCATTCAATCCCCACTCGGTGATAACCTTCAGAGTTATAATGGAATAGAAAGAGACATGTAAACACAACAGATGCTTTAGTTAGAGCTCGCCAGTAAGATTTTAAAGTGTGCAACAGGAATTGGCCATTCAGCTCATTAAGCCCACTTTTTCCAAAGTAGTGGAAGGCTGATTAGCAGTCTGTCGGCCCGCGACGAGAACACTCCTTCCATGGCCATCTTTACAGCAGCCAATAGGGTGGCTGGACCTATAGGGTGGGAGGGTTTTATGGGCTCCCACAACCCATACAATGTGGGAGGAGCCACCCACACCACACCCACACCCACACCCACACCCACCCCTATAGGGGTACGGTAGCACAGTGGTAATGTCACCGGGCTAATAATCCAGAGGCCTGGACGAATGATCCAGAGACGTGAGTTCAAATCCCACCACTACAGCTGGGGAATTTAAACTCAGTTAATTGAATAAATCCGGAATCAAAAGCTAGTATCAGTAATGGTGACCATGAAACTACCGGATTGTCGTAAAAACCCATCTTGTTCACTAATGCCCTTTAGGGAATGAAATCAGCCATCCTTACCTTACGCCAGGACTGTCTGGAGCAGGAGTTTGAACCCTGCACCTTCTGACTCGGAGGCATAAATGCTACCACTAAGTCAAAGGCTCACTCCAGCCATAACTATTCCACAAAACAAATCTAGCTCCTCTTTCCTCAAATCACATAAGATGTGGCAGAAAGTGGACGGGACCAAACAGCCACCAGTGCAGCAAATGGGGCGCAGATAGTTGAAGCACCATCTCACAGCCCAGCACAAGGAAGCATAACGCCTCAATCCCAAGAGACTCCAAATAACAGCAAGACATCTCGCCTACTCCTTCCACCGAGGGAGCACCTACAAGGAGCACAAGATTAGGAAAACATACACTAGCACCGGGGTAAAACACTCTGCGCACACATGCACGGAGCACTTGTAGGGAAACTAATTGGGTTTACTTTATAACCACTTTGCTCCAGAGAGTTGGCTTACCCTTAACGTCTGGTCTGAATGGGCAGTAGTTCCATCCAAACATCAGGAGATTGAGAAGACCATAGCACAAATGAGGCCAACATTCAGAATAAGCGGGATTAAATAACACGGGTGTCCGAGTCAAATAAAATATATTAAAGGGGGAGTTTCCAGGGGTGATTGGGTGCCTAATTTCACGCTCACTGCAACCCAAAACGACACTGCCAGGCAGAAAATTTATACGCGCATTACTAGAAATCAGCTCCTCTATCTTGTCCATGAATAAGAAATAGGAGCAGGAGTCGGCCATTTGGTCTCTCGAGCCTGCTCCGCCATTCAATAAGATCAGGGTTGATCTTCTACCTCATCTCCACTTTCCTGCACAATCCCCATATCCCTTAATATCCAAAAATCTATCAATCTCTGTCTTGAATATACTCAACGACTGAGCCTCCACAGCCCTCTGGGGTAGAGAATTCCAAAGATTCACAACCCTGAGTGAAGAAATTTCTCCTCATCTCAGTCGTAAATGGCTGACCCCTTATTCTGAGACTGTGACCCCTGGTTCTAGACTCCCCAGCCTGGGGAAACATCCTCCCTGCATCTACCCTGTCAAGTCCAGTAAGAATTTTGTATGTTTCAATGAGATCACCTCTCATTCTTCTAAACTCTAGAGAATATAGGCCTAGTCTACTCAATCTCTCCTCATAGGACAATGCCCCCATAAGAACATAAGAAATAGGAGCAGGAGTAGGCCAATCGGCCCCTCGAGCCTGCTCCGCCATTCAATAAGATCATGGCTGATCTGATCCTAACCGCCAATCTACTATCTATCACAGAACCATCTCCTGCATCTAACAGAATTGCACACACGAAATAGGAGCAGAATCAGGCTACACGGTCCCTGGGCCCGCTCCACTACCCACAGGGCCATGACCGATCCGAACCTAGACTCATGTCCAAATTCCTGCCCGCTCCCCGTAACCCTTAATGCCCTTTACTTCTAGGAAACTGTCTATTTCTGTTTTAAATTTATTTAATGATGTAGCTTCTACAGCTTTTTGTGGCAGCATATTCCATGGACCTACCACCCTCTGAGTGAAGTAGTTCCTCCTCATCTCAGTTTTGAAAGAGCAGCCCCTTATTCTAAGACTATGTCCCCTAGTTCTAGTCTCACCCGTCATCGGGAACATCCTCCCCGCATCCACCCGATCCAACCCCTTCACAATCTTATATGTTTCAATAAGATCGCCTCTCATTCTTCTGAACTCCAATGAGTAGAGTCCCAATCTACCCAACCTCTCCTCATATGACCACCCCCTCATCCCCGGGATTAACCGAGTGAACCTTTTTTGCACTGCCTCGAGAGCAAGGATGTCTTTCCTTAAGTAAGGACACCAAAACTGTACACAATACTCCAGGTGTGGTCTCACCAGGGCCCTATATAATTGCAGTAAGACGTCTTTACTCTTAGACTCAAATCCTCTTGTAATAAAGGCCAACATACCATTTGCTTTCCTAATTGTTTACTGTACCTGCATGTTAACTTTCAGTGATTCGTGTACAAAGACACCCAGGTCCCTCTGAACACCAACATTTCCCAATCTTTCACCATTTAAAAATACTCTGCTTTTCTATTTTTCCTACCAAAGTGGATAACTTCACATTTCTCCACATTATATTCCATTTGCCATGTTCTTGCCCACTCACTTAGCCTGTCTATATCCCACAATACGAAGTGGCCTGTTACCAAGTCCTTAATAATAGATTCTAGCATTTTCCCTACTACTGATGTCAGGCTAACTGGTCTGTAGTTCCCCGTTTTCTCTCTCCCTCCTTTCTTAAATAGTGGGGCTACATTTGCTACCTTCCAATCCGCGGGAACCATTCTGGAATCTATGGAATTTTGGAAAATGATAACTAATGCATCCACTATCTCTATAACCACCTCTTTCAAAACCCTAGGCCATCAGGTCCAGGAGATTTATTGGCTTTCAGTCCCATTAATTTCTCCAGTACTATTTTTTTACTAATACTAATTTCTTTCAGTTCCTCATTCTCGCTAGACCCTTGGTTCTCCACTATTTCCGGGAAGTTTTTTGCGTCTTCTTCCGTAAAGACAGACACAAAGTATTTGTTTAATTACTCTGACATTTCCTTATTCCCCATTATAATTTCTCCTGTCTCAGCCTGTAAGAGACCCACATTTACTTTCGCTAATCTTTTCCTTTTTATAAACCTATAGAAGCTTTTACAGTCTGTTTTTATGTCTCTCGCTAGATTACTCTCATATTCTATAGCAATTTCTTTATCAATTTCTTGGTCCTCCTTTGCTGAATTTTAAAATCCTCCCAATCCTCAGGTTTACTACTCTTTTTGGCAACATTATAAGCCTCTTCCTTTGATCTAATACCATCTTTAACTTCTCTTGTTAGCCACAGTTGAATCACTTTTCCTGTGGGATTTTTGTGCCGTAAAGGAATGTATAATTGTTGCAAATTATGTATTAATTCTTTAAATGCTAGCCATTGCTTCTTTACCGTCATACCTTTTAATGTAGTTTTCCAATCTACCTTAGCCACCTCGCCCCCTTATAACGACATAGTTTGCTTTGTTTAGATTTAAGACCCTAGTTTTGGATTTAACTAAATCACTTTCAAACTCAATATAAAATTCTATTATATTATGGTCACTCTTCCCTAAAGGCCCCTTTAGTACAAGGTTATTAATTAACCCTTTCTCGTTGTACAATACTAGAAGCAGCACACTTCTGAGTTGCTTTCAACAAATTATCCTGCTTCTTATATCAATCTCTCCATTAAATACAAATGAGATTTTTTTTCCTTTATCAGTTTGTTAGAAACTATGAAACGAGAAATGCATCTACTTCCTCTCTCGGATCCACCATCCTGGAGCTGTGCTGGTGTGTGAAATTCAGGGGCTTCCTCCCAACTTGTCTGCAACCTGAATCAAATCCCACACAGATATAGAAAACCCTCTATTAAACTACTCACCAGATGGAGTAAATATGCCAGATAGGCCACTTCCGGTAGATTCTGTGCCATGAATATCCACACAAGAATCTTCTTTTCCTTTAGGATCTGTAAGAATGAAAGAATCCGGCAATATTTCAAACAATCCTGAGAGGGACTGTCATTAAAAGGGCAACTGCCGTCTCTCAGAGAGAGTGAAGACCTGATTATGGCAGAAGCTCAAAACAACCTGGGCCATTACCGTAGGAGGTGGTTCCTGGGATGAGGGAATACAGTTATGCGGAGAGGCTGGAGAGGCTGGGGTTGTTCTCCTTGGAGCAGAGAAGGCTAAGAGGAGATTCGATACAGGTGTTTAAAACCATGAAGGGTTTCGATAGAGTAAATAAAGAAAAACTGTTTCCAATGGCTGAAGGGTCGATAACCAGAGGGCACAGATTTAAGGTGATTGGCAAAAGAAACAGAGGCGACAGGAAGAAAAACTTCTTTACGCAACGAGTTGTTAGGATTTGGAACGCACTGCCTGATCGGGCGGTGGATACAGATTCCATAGTAGCCTTTAAAAGGGAATTGGAAAAATACTTGAAGGAGAAAAAATTGCAGGGATATGGGGAAAGAGTGGGGGAGTGGGACTAACTGGATTGCTCTTCGAAAGAGCCGGCGCAGACTCGATGGGCCGAATGGCCTCCTTCTGCGCTGTACTAGTCTATGATTCTATGATAGATGGCAATATTCAACATGATGGTCAGTCATTTCAGCAGCTCTGCTTCTGAACTGTGCAACCAGCCTCTATTGAAGCTGCTCTATGAAGGCTTCAAAAATAGAGCCACTGTCAAAGACTGCAAGAGACTCACCGTCCACTGCCATATGGACAACGGTGAGTGGGACATTCGTTGCATTCAGGAATTTCAGAAGACCATGCTTCTTTGGCCAGAACAAACATATTTGATTATTTCTGAGCATGGGAATGGAATCCAGCTGCAGCTTGCCCCCAACTAGGGCCAATTGAACAAAGAGCAGCTCCCAGCAGAGAGCCGAGCTCACTGGCTGCAAATAACAGAAGATCACCAGCACACGGTCCATGATTTTCTGACTGTTAATTTTGATGGACTGCCGATTCCTGAAATGCGTGGCCAGCAGGCAGGTAGCATGCCCATGAGACGGGCCCTTTGGTATCAACACCATTCAACTGTCTGCACCTCTGCCATTGTCATTGTATCAAAGATCACAATATTATGTTTGGATTTTTACTCACCAGTAACACCAAGTTAATTTTACTGGGATCACGTGTAAAGTCCTGACTGAAATCACTTTCTTGTAGGGACATCAATTCTGACTCCAATACTGCCAGTTTTGCATTCGAATGATCCACAATGAGCAGCAGGTAATTACAGCTCTTTGGTAATAACCTCTGCCCAGGAGAAGCCATTCCATTGACAGAATGGGACCGATACTCAATGTTTACCTTCGCACAGTCTGCACCAGCCAGAATTACTTTTCATCCATGGTATTATCAAATTTCTCAATTCTATATTGGTCTGTTTATCAGTTATTGGCATGCTTAGATTTTTACTGTTCCATTACAGTCCAGTCTTGCGATACTTACTGTCAATGTCAGGAGTTACTGTGTTTATTTCGAGGTTACCCACTTTGGTGTCAAAAACAGGAAGGCAGATTATTATCTGAACGGCAATAGATTGGGAGAAGGGGAAGTGCAACGAGACCTGGGTGTCCTTGTGCACCAGTCGCTGAAGGCAAGCATGCAGGTGCAGCAGGCGGTTAAGAAGGCAAATGGTATGTTGGTCTTCGTAGCGAGAGGGTCTGATTACAGGAACAAGGATGTCTTGCTGCAGTTGTACAGGGCCTTGGTGAGACCACATCTTGAGTATTGTGTGCAGTTTTGGTCGCCTTATCTGAGGAAGGAGGTTCTTTCCATGGAAGGAGTTCAGCGAAGATTCACCAGGCTGATACCTGGGATGGCAGGAATGACGTATGAGGAGAGATTGGGTCAATTGGGCTTATATTCGCTGGAGTTTAGAAGAATGAGAGGGGATCTCATTGAAACTTATAAAATTCTGACAGGACTGGACAGACTAGATGCAGGAAGGATGTTCCCGATGGTCGGGGAGTCCAGAACCAGGGGTCACAGTCTAAGGATAAGGGGTAAGCCATTTAGGACAGAAATGAGGAGGAATTTCTTCACCCAGAGAGTGGTGAACCTGTGGAATTCTCTACCACAGAAGGCAGTAGAGGCCAATTCATTAAATATATTCAAGAAGGAGTTGGATATATTTCTTAAGGCTAAAGGGATCAAGGGATATGGGGAGAAAGCAGTGACAGGGTTCTGAATTTGGATGATCAGCCATGATCGCATTGAATGGCGGAGCAGGCTAGAGAGGCCGAATGGCCTACTCCTGCTCCTATCTTCTATGTTTCTGTTAAGCACAACAATAACTTATATTTATACAGCGCCTTTAACGTAGAAAAATGTCCCAAGGCGCTTCACAGGAGCGATTATCAAACAAAATTTGACACCGAGCCACATAAGGAGATATTAGAGCAAATTACCAAAATCTTAGTCAAAGAGGTAGGTTCTAAGGAGCATCTTAAAGGAGGAGAGAGAGGTAGCGAGGCGGAGAGGTTTAGAGAGGGAATTCCAGAGCTTAGGGCCTAGGCAACAGAAGGCACGACCACCAATGGTGGAGCGATAAAAATCAGGGATGCTCAAGAGGCCAGAATTGGAGGAGCACAGAGATTTTGAAGGGCTGTGGGGCTGGAGGAGATTACAGAGATAGGGAGGGGCGAGGCCATGGAGGGATTTGAAAAACAAGGATGAGAATTTTAAAATCGAAGCCTTGCTTAATTGGGAGCCAATGTTGGTCAGCGAGCACAGGGGTGATGGGTGAACGGGACTTGGTGCAATTTAGGACACGGGCAGCCGAGCTTTGGACAGTAGTTAAATTACCCAAGTCTTGAAAAAAAAGTCTGATCTAAGAGGCAAAAGCCAATTTACACAGTTCCATAAACAGAGAAAAGAAAAATGACAGTTAATTTTTTCATGGTCTTGACTAAAGGATAAATGTTGGCCAGGACAAAGCCCCTACTGTTCTCCAAATAGTGCCGTGGGTTGAAATGGAATTGGATGAATTTACACTCTGTCTCATCCTACATAAATCCAGCTCAATTCACCCCAAATAAACCCAGGCTCATTCAACGGGTTCGCAATCTACTCCACTGAAAGTAAATCAAGTCCCAGTCACTCAAATGGGCTTTCAATCTTTTTCACTCCCAGTAAACCCAGCTTCATTAATTTCAATAAATAACAAGAAACTGCAAATGCTGGAAATCTGAAGCGAAACAGGAAATCCTGGAAACAGACGGTATATATGGAGAGAAGAGAGAGCTCAACGTTTCAAGCTGAGCCTTTCTTCAGAAGGTTTACAAGTTTACAACCTGCCATTTTATATAAACCTGGTCAACTAATTTCGAAGGACTCGCACCAAGTCCCGTTCACCCATCTCCCCTGTGCTCACTGACCTACATTGGCTCCCGGTTAAGCAACACCTCGATTTCAAAATTCTCATCCTTGTTTTCAAATCCCTCCATGGCCACCTCGTCCCTCCCTATCTCTGTAATCTCCTTCAGCCCCACAATCCCCCAGATATCTGCGCTCCTCTAATTCTGCCCTCTTGAGCATCCCTGATTATAATCACTCAACCTTTGGTAGCCGTGCCTTCTGTTGTCTGGGCCCTAAGCTCTGGAATTCCCTCCCTAAACCTCTCCGCCTCGCTACCTCTCTCTCCTTCTTTAAGACGCTCCTTAAAACCTACCTCTTTGACCAAGCTTTTGGTCACCTGCTCTAATTTCTCCTTATGTGGCTCGGTGTCAAATTTTTTCGTCTTACAATACTCCTGTGAGACGCCTTGGGACGTTTTACTACGTTAAAGGCGCTATATAAATCCAAGTTGATGTTGTTGTTGCGATGTGCTCTGTTTTCCTCACAGTTTGACGATGATATAATTTTAGCAACTATTCATGTTAAGTGAAAGTGAAACAAACGGTGTTCAGCTAAACTAAAAATAGTGGAAAAAGAGGAATTGAACCAGCGACCTGTTGTCAGCACTGAGAATGAACTGCAAGGCTGTACGCTTGAGCACAAACACCGAGCAAGTGAAATCAGCACTGGTGAATGAAGCATTTTTCCAGGGCCGTTATCATCATCGAGTATTCCCAGCTCAGATGTAACACGGTCAGTTTCAGAATGAGGATCCTTGCATTCTGCCCCAATAATACGTTTGAAGACCAACCTCGGATGGATATCTCCGATTTCACCGGTGCAACATTTCCATTTGCTACACCAGCCCCAAGTGGGAGTGCTCCCATATCTACTGGAATTCCAGTATTTTATAGGGAAATGCACTGTGTAAAACTGCAGGGAAAACAGTAAAGACAAAATCATCACATAGCAGGAAATGTGAAAGAAAGAGAAAAGAGTTGTTGTGGTGTCTCATGAAGAGATTGAGTAGACTAGGCCTATATTCTCTGGAGTTTAGAAGAATGAGAGGTGATCTCATTGAAACGTATAAAATTCTTACAGTGCTTGACAGGGTAGATGCAGGGAGGATGTTTCCCCTGGCTGGGGAGTCTAGAACCAGGGGCACAGTCTCAGAATAAGGGGTCAGCCATTTAGGACTGAGTTGAGGAGAAATTTCTTCACTCAGAGGGTGGTGAATCTTTGAAATTCTTTGCCCCAGAGGGCTGTGGAGGCTCAGTCGTTTAGTATATTCAAGGCTGAGATCGATAGATTTTTGGACTCTAGGGGAGTCAAGGGTTATGGGGAGTGGGCAGAAAAGTGGAGTTGGGGCCAAGATCAGATCAGCCATGATCTCATTGAATGGCGGAACAGGCTCGAGGGGCCGAATGGCCGACTCCTGCTCCTAATTTTTATGTTCTTATTAGAAATTCATCATCATTATTTTTAAACTGGCCACATTACAGTTCATGGAGATGTTGCCAGGCAACATTAATCATTTTCAGTACATGGGATCCATTGTAGGTAAAAAAAAAATAGACCAGCTCTCAACTAGGTGGGTTTCTACGCTCGGGAAGCCTTGTTATTGTTTCCCGGGCTTTCTTGGTGCATTTTCAGTCTTGTGGTCACATGGAGAAAGAACACAAGAATGCAGTTTAATACCTTGAAACTATGTGATTTGAATTCCTGTGGTGTATAAGATGGGTCCAAACAGTTCTCCCTCATGGTTCAGAACTCCTAGACACGCAACATGATGGGTTTCCTCCAGCCCGTGGGCAAGATCCAGGGTCAAGCTGTGAGGTGGGTTTGTGGCAAAAACGGGAAAGTGGTTCCAAGAAGTGAGGAAGCTGCCCCACACTGAGCTGTCGCTGGGCACCCTTACGGGTGAGTCAGCCTCAGGGCAGAGCATTTTGTCAAAGCAGCCCCCCACATGAGGACCTGGGACTGACTGGGTTGCTCTACACAGAGAGCCGGCATGGACTCGATGGGCCGAATGGCCTCCTTCTGTGCCGTAATGACTCTATGAGGTGAGCAGCACTGGCGACCAGCATGATAGAAAAGGCCCTGGGTAGGTCCTTCTACCACACTGAAGGCAATCATCGGTCATATAGCTGATGACGAGACTCTGAGACTTGCGATGACAGCTGCTTCAAGGCATTACTTGGAGGCCGTGAGAGCATAGTATCATCATCGGTCATGAGAGCGTGTGCTTATGTACCCAGGTGCCTACCTGGATTGGATTGTAGAGAAGCAAGTCGCTGCTGCGAGAGCGCTGTACACCCAGTTGGTAGATTCACCGTTCAATAGGATACGGTGTGCGTTTATGGTGTGGTCAGAGGAATACTGGCAATGTGCTGTGTTTTATGCGGAGCTGTTCTGGTCACCATGCCGAACGTGAGAAGCTCTCAGTATCAGCTTTCCATCTAGTGAGATGTCAAACAACCAACTTAGCGGGAGGTAGGCAGGGTCTCTGGGTTCGAAGTGGCTCCGAAATGGCACAGCTCGCAATGGATAGTTGGAACCAACACAACCTTCCATGGCATATTTGGTAATTTTATACCAGAGGCCTGGCAGCTCCGCAGTACTCCAGTGCACTGTTACTGATGAACCAGCCAGCCTGGTCCATCCTGGAGTTAAGACCAGTCGCTGGGGCTGGGATTCTTCCCACTCAGCCCCAGATAGCCCTGCAGCCAAAGCCGCAATGGGTTCGAGCTGGACAAGCAAGAGGAAAATTGCCCACTGCCCGTACCGACGCATGGTTTTAGCTATTAACCTTCAGCAGTTATCCTGCGCGCACTTAGATGGTCCCCAAGCCTGGGATCTTCCAACCGGCACCTACGTTTTCTGGACTTGGGTAAGTGAGATGCGTCCCTAGAGGGAGCAAGCGTGCAATCTGGGGCCAAGCAGAAATTCTATAATTCTATAATTGCTTGACTAAGAAATTCCTAAATCTGGTGCTGGGTTTCTGCACAAGTGAGACACAAGCTGACAAAAACAAATCTGCAATACTTACAGCGACGACGCCAACGGCAGCTTTTAGGAATGCCCAGAAGATGCCCACTCCCAGGATGAGACTATGCTGCAACGAAATCTGATACATTCCTGAGGTCAAGACAAGTATGCACAGGCAGAGCTGTGGAGGAGAAGTGACACTGATTAGCAAGATTACGTTGGTTTACCTTTCAGTAAAAGGAACATGCAACTGAGGATTGTTCTGCGGAATTTATTTTCACTTTGGGTGCGCATCGGGCGGGGGATGGGCGGAGCGACGGCACCAGCGAGAGGCCCCAGTCATTTTCATGGGGCGCGCCTCATTGGAATACTTGGGCGAGAAGCCAACCCCAATGGAGAGCTGGTGGGCATCTCGCAGACTGGAGAGGGAGCAGGAAATCCAACGGCTCCTCCGTGGAGTCGCGCCAGTGGCTGGACCTTCGGGGGGGGGGGGGGGGGGGGGGGAGGGGGAGTATTCATGTTCCTTTTTAACTGGATGTCAGGAGTGGGTATCCTGTCACAAATTCAACTTCTGTTGTGAATTTGCAAATTTAAAAAGCCAATTTGCAAAATGGCTAAAGTGGGACTTCCAAAGCAGACTATCGCTGGGAATTTGCTCAGGAATTCTCGCACTCCACTGCCGTAACTGGCACAGGTCCGGCGGAAACCCTCTATGCGCTTAAATGGGGTTTTCGCCGAGCATCCGCCGGAGATACGACGGCGGGGCAGGAAAATCACCCCCACCCTTTCTCAAAAGCTCCAGCTCTCTCGGTCTATTCTGGCAACCGTCATTCTTCCGGTTCGAATTTTACAAGCCCAAAGCTCTGGGAAATAAATCCACCCAAGAGCAGCATTGCGAAAGCTCTTGGCCGGCGATATCCAAAGAGCCAAATAAAACCAGCCGAGCCAGAATAAAAGCAGCTGGCATCAGAGGAGAGCAGCAGGCTTGAATCACTGGTATCACGGGAGAGCTCGGAGCCAGCATCGCACGGGAGCGCAGGCAGATCTGAAGCGCTTGAAAGTGTCGAGCCTAGAAAATTCACAGCTGGTATTATTGGAAGGGCTTGGCCAGATTACAGCAGCAACAAAAACGCTCAGTTATAGAGTGCCTTCAACGTAGACACACTTCTCAAGGCGTTTCACCGAAGACGAATCAGATGAAGATGGGAGCTGAATCAAAGAAGGAGATAATCATAGAATCATAGAAATTTACAGCACAGAAGGAGGCCATTCGGCCCATCGTGTCCGCGCCGGCCGAAAAAGAGCTCTCCCAGCCTAATCCCACTTTCCAGCTCTTGGTCCGTAGCCCTGTAGGTTACAGGCACTTCAAGTGCATATCCAAGTACTTTTTAAATGCGATGAGGGTCTCTGCCTCTACCACCCTTTCAGGCAGTGAGTTCCAGACCCCCCCACCATAATTAGGAGGGGAAACCAAGGAGGTGGGTTTAATGAATGTCTTAAAAGGAGAGGGAGGATGAGAGGCAGCGGTGCTTAGAGAGGGAATTCCAGAACGCGGGCTCCCAAACAACTGAAGGCACGGCCGCCAATGGTGCGTTGAAACGGGGGGGGGGGGGCGGGGGGAGGGGAGACTGCACAATAGGCCAAAGGCGTAGGAACAGAGAATTCCTGGAGTGGGTGGAGGGCTGGAGGTGGTTACAGAGAGAGGGATGGGTGAGGCCATACAGGGATTTAAACACAAGGATGAGTATTTAACATTACAGAAATTGGGGGACTGGGAACCAGTAGAATGAGGACAGGGGTGATGGGCGAGTGGGATTTGTTGCCTGATAAGAGGCGGGGCAGCAGAGTTTTGATGAGCTGAAGTTTACGGAGGGTGGAGGAGGGGAGGCCGGCCAGGAGATGATTGGAATAGTCAAACCTGGAGGTGTTAGTTAGTTAGTTAGAGTCCCCTGTTCCTAGTGGCACATAAGGCAACCCATTTCTCCCACGGCCGTCAGTCCAGAGCAAAATACTTTACGCTGATCGGTGCGTCATCTTGCCTTACAGCCACGTGGTTTTCCACAGGTGATGTTTGTAACAGACTCGTCTTGCCTCAGGGTTGTTTCTGTAACAAAGGCATTTTAAGGCGGACAAGCCATTAGCCTTGGCTGCTACCTTTCCACGTCTGCCTTGGGCAGCCCAGCGTAGCTCTCGGGGTCACAGGAGCACGCAAGCCTTCCCGTCATGTCACGGTACAGCCCCTGGGAAAAGGAGTCTGGAGGCGAAAACGGCACGGATGAGGCTTGCTGCAGCCGGGCGTCGTTATAGAGGTGGAAGCACGCGGTCCCGGTACTGGAGAGGATATGGGGTTTGAAGTCAGCTTGGGTTAAATAGGACGCCAAGGTTCTGAACAGTCTGGTTCAACGGTGCCGAGGATGGGGATGGAATCAGTGGCTGGGGCACGGAGTCTGTGATGGGGGGGGAGGCCAGAGATGACGGCTTCAGTCTTCCCAAAGTTTAACTGGAGGAAATTGCGACTGATCCAAGACTGGATATTGGACAAGCAGTCTGCCAACACGGAGGCAGTGGCGGGATCAAGAGGGTTGGTGGAAAGGTAGAGACTGGGACAGCGAGTGAGAGAGAATCACAGATACAGACTAAGACGGAGCACACTTTGATCATTTACGGGAATGCTCAAAGTGGGCTTATAAAATACAAAAAATCAAATCATCTTGCTCCAGAAAAATTATCTGGGCTAAATCATATAAACGGTGTTAACTTTTTCAGTTACCTGAGCTTGGAGATCAAAGGTCACCATCGAAAAGCAAAGGTTCAACGTGAAGTACTGTGACTGAGAACTTTCGAAGGCTCCACCCACTCTGAAGGCCATCATGCTGGGACTCTTGACCAGGTAAATGATACTTATCGTCAAAAGAAAAACCCCAAACGCCGCAAAACATCCAAATCGTATCTGAGAGAAAATGTACAAAATGAGCAAAGTGAGTATTATACAGTAATCAACAACTTCTCGGCCCAGCTGAACTGTTGAATTTGCTGCTACACTGCAGTAATCGACTTCCAGCCCACCTCGGCTAACTGCCAGTGGCCCTCGACAGGCCGGCTGCTACATGTGTCTCTGGAGCCTAGGGTCGCTAACCCTCCAGGACTGTCCGGGAGTCTCCAGGAATTAAAGATTAATCTCCTGGGCACTTCTGCGAGAAACCCAGGAAAAAATTAATAGAAAGACTTGCATTTATAGATGGAAATAGAATGGTTACAGCACAGAAGGAGGCCATTCGGCCCGTCGAGCCCAGTGCCGGCTCTCTGCAAGAGCATCTCAGCTAGTCCCACTCCCCCGCCCTTCCCCCGTAGCCCTGCAAATTTTTTTCCTTCAGGTACTTATCCAATTCCCTTTTGAAAGCCGCGATTGAGTCTGCCTCCACCACCCTTTCAGGCAGTGCATTCCAGATCCTAACCACTCGCTGCGTAAAAAAGTTTTTCCTCGTGTCGCCTTTGGTTCTTCTGCCAATCATCTTGAATCTGTGTCCTCTGCTTCTCGAGCCAATGGGAACAGTTTCTCTCTATCTACTCTGTCTAGACACCTCATGATTTTGAACACCCCTATCAAATCTTCTCTGCTCGAAGGAGAACAACCCCAGCTTCTCCAGTCTATCCACGTAACTGAAGTCCCTCATCCCTGGAACCATTCTTGTAAATCTTTTTTGCACCCTCTCTAAGGCCTTCACATCCTTCCTAAAGTGTGGTGCCCAGAATTGGACACAATGCTCCAGTTGAGGCCGAACCAGTGTTTTATAAAGGTTCATCATAACTTCCTTGCTTTTGTACTCTATGCCTCTATTTATAAAGCCCAGTATCCCATAAGCTTTTTTAACCGCTTTCTCAACCTGCCCTGCCACCTTCAACGATTTGTGCACCTATACCCCCATGCACCCCTTTAGGATTGTACCCTTTAGTTTATATTTCCTCTCCTTGTTCTTCCTACCAAAATGTATCACTTCGCACTTTTCTGCATTAAATTTCACCTACCACGTGTCCGCCCATTTCACCAGCCTGTCTATGTCCTCTTGAAGTCTGTCACTATCCTCCTCACTGTTCACTATACTTCCAAGTTTTGTGTCATCTGCAAATTTTGAAATTGTGCCCTGTACACCCACGTCCAAGTCGTTAATATATATAGCACCTTTCACGACCTCAGGACGTCCCAAAGCGCTTAACAGCCAATGAAGTACTTTTTGAAGTGGAGTCACTGTTGTAATGTAGGAAACGCGGCAACCAATTTGCGCACAGCAAGCTCCCACAAACAGCAATGTGATAATGACTGGATAATCTGTTTTTGTTATGTTGGTTGAAGGATAAATATTGGCCAGGACACCGGGGAAAACTCCCCTGCTCTTCTTCGAAATAGTGCCATGGGATCTTTTACGTCCACCTGAGAGAGCAGACTCAGTTTAACCTCTCATCCGAAAGACGGCACCTCCAACAGTGCAGCACTCCCTCAGCACTGCACTGGGAGTGTCAGCCTAGATTCTGTGCTCGGGTCTCTGGAGTGGGACTTTGAACCCACAACCTAGGGGCATGAAAAGAAATTGTGTGATTTTATTCATTTTCTTAGAACACTTTCATTTATTAGTTATTAAAGTATTGGAGACGGGATAAAAGGCAGTTTGACTGACAGTCACGAATTATCCAATCAGGTAACAAAGAGTCTGTCGGCTTTCCAATTGGTCATGGGAAGGTGGGGCTCCGCAAGGATGGACGTGTCAGGTGACCAATGGTGGGAGTGTGGGGGGGCGGGGCTCCGCGAGGATGGACGTGTCAGGTGACCAATGGTGGGCGTGTGGGGGCGGGGCTCCGCGAGGATGGCCGTGTCGGGTGACCAATGGTGGGAGTGTGGGGGGCGGGGCTCTGCGAGGATGGAAATGTCAGGCGACCAATGGTGAGAGTGTGGGGGCAGGGCTTCACGAGGATGGACGTGTCGGGCGACCAATGGCGAGAGCATGGGGGCAGGGCTCCACGAGGATGGAAATGTCGGGCGACCAATGGCAAGAGCGTGGGGGCAGGGCTCCACGAGGATGGACGTGTCGGGTGACCAATTGCGGGAGCGTGGGGGCGGGGCTCCGCGAGGATGGACATGTTGGGTGACCAATGGTGGGAGCGTGGGGGCGGGGCTCCGCAAGGATGGACGTGTCGGGCGAGCAATGGCGGGGGGGTGGGGTGGGGTCATGTGATGAAACCTCCAGGAATATGTTCAAACAAATTCACAATCCACCAGCATCACTGGATCTGATATTTGGGAGAATGAAGGGTTCGAGAGATTAACTCTGTTTTAAAAAATATTGGAGACAGGATACCAGTCGTGGCTCAGTGGGCAGCACTCTCGCCTCTGAGTCAGAAGATTGTGGGTTCAAGTACCCACTCCAGAGACTTGAGCACAAAAATCTAGGCTGACACTCCAGTACAGTACTAAGGGAGTGCTGCACTGTCAGAGGTGCCATCTTTCGGATGAGATGTTAAACCGAGACCCGGTCTGCTCTCTCAGGTGGATGTAAAAGATCCCATGGCACTATTTCGAAGAAGAGCAGGGGAGTTCTCCCCGGTGTCCCGGCCAATATTTATCCCTCAGCCCAGTTACCAACACTCCAGTTCAGCCTTTAATTCTAAACAGTGGCAATTGTAAGACCCGCTGGTTACCGTGGTGAGCAGAAACTTCCTGCTGTTAGATAGGTGACGAGAGAGAACATGTGCACTTCAAAACACGCTGATTAAAATTAAAGCGCTGGTGAGGGGAAAAAACTGACTGGGACTGTACCACGCCTGAAAGTAAAGTATCCCAGGCAACTGTTCCACAATTTTTGCCTTTCCATCTGCAACAATCATTCTATATTTAGTAACTTTCGCCACACTAAATCACAATGATATGTTACATGTGTTGATGCTCATGGGTTGTTGATCCAATCGTATCTTCATGCTCTTCCCTTGAAGAGCAGTGTGAAATAGAGAAGGATTTGCACGCTGATTAACAGTCTGACAGGGTGGCGTGTTTATTGTTTTCGTATCTTCACGCAGTAGACCAGAGCCGCAGGGAACAGTCAAAAAATACTGGGGGTGCATTTCCGCCAGTACTCAGTCCCAGTACACACTGTATACTGGTTTCACACAGTGTGTCAGGGGCCACTGAGGTAGAACTGGTGGGTGTCTGACATCATCCTGCCAGTCTGTTGCTTCCAATGTCAACATCACAGGAGAGAGGCGAGTGCAAGAAGCCCTGCTTTGTTCTGCTCCAAATTCCTGCTCCGATTCCACAAATCTTGCGCTATAAGCGGCTCAGGAATTTCTAGCCCCAAACAAAAATGATAGATGGTGCACACTGCAGCCACGGTGCGCCGGTGGTGGATGGAGTGAATGTTGAAGGTGCCAAGATTTTGCTGCAACAGAACTAAGTGCGCTCAGCCCTGATCATCCCCTTTCCCATCAATACATACCTAGAAATTAAATAAATTGTTGATGGGTAGTAGGGATGGTACTGAAAACGCTGAAGATTGCAATTTTATAATTGCATAAAACGCACAAGCTGCTTTCCTGGCGGAGGAGAAAGCCGTTCAGTACACTTGTGAAATACTCTGCATATTTAGGGAAGGATGTTGTGCAAGTGGCACCATTGGGAAGCAGTGCTGTTAACAGCAGATTGAACTGTTCAAGTTAAAAGTGAAAATGTTCTGTAGTTTTGTGTCTTGACATTAGTAATGTCTTCGACAACACCTCCCAAACCCGCGACCTCTACCACCTAGAAGACAAGGGCAGCAGGCGCATGGGAACACCACCACCTCCAAGTTCCCCTCCAAGTCACACACCATCCTGACTTGGAAGTATATCGCCGATACTTCATCGTCGCTGGGTCAAAATCATAGAACTCCCTCCCTAACAGCACTGTGGGAGCACCTTCACCACACGGACTGCAGCGGTTCAAGGCAGCGGCTCACCACCACCTTCTCAAGGGCAATTAGGGATGGGCAATAAATGCTGGCCTTGCCAGCGACGCCCACATCCCATGAATTAATTTTTAAAAACTCTTGAATCTCTGGAGCAAAATTCTATTTTATTGTACTTCTACATTTTTAAGCCATTTCCTCACGGCTTATTCAATATCTACACCCCCCCCCCCCCCCACCCCCCACCAACCCAGCCATCAGTCTAAGAGGGCCAAACCAATCATTTTTTTTTAGCCCCTTTTTCTCCAGGGATCCAGGCCGCTCCCCTTCCCTGGATCCCACTCCCCCTGGTGAGTTCACTTGTACCCATCCCGTACACCCCATTTTACTTGGCATAAAATCCTCCAATTGAGGTGCTGCAAACACTGACAAGCACTGCACAGAGGTGCACGGCTGCACCCAGGCTCTCCAATGGGCGGAAGAGACCTCCCCGGGAGACCAACGTAGCCTGGTTGCACATTGCACAGGAGGACACAAACAGGGATGTCGTCAGGAGGACCAGGCTGCAGTGGCACAAACCTTTCAATGATCTCAGTAGATCAGGAAATGTTACTGCAAAGCCACACTCAACCTCATCCTGCTGTTCCACTCATCACATCCCCATCACTCTGCCTTCCCTACCCTACTCCTGCACATCCTTACTCACACCATCTTATCTTGCACCTCCACCTGTAGGATAGAGTGTACCTGTAGGATTTAGTAAACATTATTAAAATTCTATAACCATTATTAAATAACTATAATATGTAAATTGTATGTTAAAAACCTAAAAAGCCTGTATAAAATGGCGAATGGCTAAGAAGTAAAGCATGATGGTAAAACCTAACATCCCTCATCGCTGAAGTTTCAGACCAGGTTAGATAACGGGCTGTGTGAAAGGCAAAAGACCTCTGTCGTAATTCATGGGAAGTCTGGCTATGTAAAAGTTCTCATCCTCAAAGCTCACAGCAGAAAAAGGGAGGAAATCATAGACCGTACTTGTGAAGGTCAGAATGGTGAGACAGCCCAAGCAGCTGCAAGTTGCTATGTATTTTTGAAAGGGGAAAAAAAGGTATAAAGCAACAGCTATTGAACACCGAAAGCAGCGCGAAACCAGAGGATGAAAAGCTTCAGTCAACAGAACACAGCAAGAGTTAAAGAGTCACTCAGAAGGAACGCCGGGGTTCAATGAACAGACTGCGACTATCTTCTTGTTAAGTATTACTTCTTTGTACTGGATGTTTAATGCTTAATGAACCTGTTTTACTGATACACAATATACCTGGACCCAGAGTGGTTTGTGTAGTCATGGACAAATTATTATAAAGAGCTTTTGAAAGTTACAGATTGGCGACCAACGTGGGGCTGTGACTATTAACTGAAACCAGGTCTATTGTGCATAAGGCAGGCGCTTGGATTTTTCTATGGAAGACCTTGTGGAAAGTTAGGTTATCTAACAGAGAGTGTCTCTTTAACGTACAGCAGAATGTCCAGTGAGAATTTTTTTGTAGACTTTAAAACGAAGTTAATGAAGAAGTGCGATGAGGCACAGTTACAGACATTAGTCGTAGAATGTCTAACAAAGAATAAAAGAGTATCCTTGGAGGACGTTGTTGCGTTTATTGAGAAACAAGTTAAGGAGAAGAAATGGAAGTCAGATAGGGCAGTGCGGCTAATGGCCTATGCGGCAGTGTATGGTGTAGAGCAAGATAAAGAGACCCTCCTAGAGATGGAAAATAATAAAACCAAGTTAGATAAATTAGAAAAAGACAAGCTGCGGCTGATAGAAGAGAATCGAACGTTAACGGGCGAGAAGTCAAACTGGGAAAGAGAGGCTGTAGAGTTAAAGAGATTGAAGTTCTTCAGGGCCGGGTCGGTGCTTCGACAGCAATAATGCAGCAACAGAGCATTAATGCTGTTCACGCCGGCGCTGCGATGCAGAACCTTGAGGAGGCTCGGTGTCAGGTAGCCTCCTTAACAAAAGACAATGACCGTCTTACCAGACAATTAAATGATTCACGAGGAGCCCTGAGAGGCTCTTCAGCGCCCCCAAAGGGAGTCGGACCACAGGCTGTGTCATATTACTATACAACAGTTGGAAAACCAGCTGGGTAAACAACAGGGCTGTAATAGCGGCAGTCACGGGAGTAGACCCTCCTCCCCAGAGTTATGATAAACAATGCGAGGAAATCAGCGGAGAACTGTATCCTCCCTTACTACACCCTTCCCAAAAGGCCCCCGTCTCGTATGCCACCATCGACCTGTCTGAGAGGCCCCCCAGCCTATGCTGATAATATCATAAAAACCTCAGTGGACGAGCCTGCACCCTTTAAAGCCCCAGTTAATGTTCTGACTCGTACCCAGGTAACTCCTAACACGCCACCAGCTGTTGACGGTGACCAGGCACAAGCAGGAGCACAACCAGCAGCAGCTCACCCGGGAATGCTATGGGCGGGTACTTATGAACGATCCCAGCCCCTGAACTATGCAGAACTACAGGCATGTGTCCAGCAATTCGGACCAGTTAACCCACGAACATGCCCCATAGAGCTAAGGCAACGTATAGTGGGGTTCCGGAATTACCATCCTAATCTTGAGGACAGTGACATGAAAAATGTTATACTGTCTGCCCTGACCCCGGACCTATGAACTAGTCTGCCCTTCATGGCCTTTAATGTGGGGAACCCCCTGAATAACTTAATCACAACTATACAAACAGCTCTGGGCTTGGACACTATTGATCTGGTTCAGAAATTAAACCAGTCTCAACAAGGGCCTCATGAGACCCCTGCTGCACTCGGGGATCGGTTGTACACTGTTTATGAGATGATGCAGTCACGCCCCAATGATAATGTCTTAAACAGGAAAAATGAGACAGCATTTAAGAAAATATACTTAAAGAATAGTCAGGCCTCACTGCGAGCAGCCTTAGGACACACTGTCAGCCACAACTCGCAATGGACAGACCTTTTAAGAGATGCTAATTCTGCATGGGCCTACGCTAAAACTCAGGTTCAGGTACCAACAGCAGAGCCACCAGTGTATGTGGTTGAGGGACCCCAGGCCTCCCCAGCGTCACCACCCCGTAAGCAACCCTTGATATGTTATAACTGTGGAAAGGTGGGACACTTTGCAAAGGATTGCCGAGGTCCTAGACAGACAAGCTCTGGAGGTGGGAGGAATAATAATAATTACTCGCAATATGGTTCGTCCCGGTCACCCAATCCAATGGAAAGTAAAATAGACGTCCTAGGCTCATGTATGGAGAGAATGTCATGTATTATGCAAACTCTTGCATCGACCCAGATGTCGGGGTGCCCCGTGGCTCCAACTATGAGCTCGTCATTCCCGCCCCCCACCATTGCCCCAACAACCCAACGGCCCACAATGACAGGGTCCAGCCCCATCGGCCTGGTCTGAAGTGGGGTTCAGACGAGACGGCCATGGTCAACCGGTGGTCTCAGCTTTGCTGCCTGGGGGCCGACAGCAGACGATGCTAATAGACACCGGTTCACCTGTTACAATCCTGCATTCCCCAGACCCTGAACGCCAGCTTGAAATAGGCAAAAGTAGCTTCGTAATAACAGGAGTCACCGGCGCACAGGCACCAGCAGACCCGGGAGAGGAAGTTAGTATTGTCCTGGGTACATTCCCCATAAAAATCACTGATCCGTTATATATGTGTATGATCAATGAAATGGGAATACTTGGCAATGACACCCTACGGGGAATGACAGCCATTATAGATTACAATCAGAACTGTTTGGGGGTTGAGTCTAAACCGGGAGATATAGTGCAAATTTCAGACGCCCACTCGGTGTTTGCTATAAAGAAGCCTGAACAGATAGCACTGCCGACACATTCCCTACCTCCATCGGAGGGAGAATTATATCCTCCCTGACCACCTCCTCCTACAGCAGCCTCCGTAGCCTTCGTCAGCAGTGACATGGAAAAACCCCCGCTGGATGGTTCCACATATATTGAGAAACCAGTTAGTGTCCTAACTAGAACTCAAGTAACCCCTAAGTTGCTGAGACGCCGATTTAAAAAAAGGAAAAAAGAGAGAAATTTAAAGTTTTACCGACATGGAAGTTATTAACATCTGTGCCGAGACAAATAAAACACAAGATTGCTGAGTTAAAGAACCTTAAAAAAAAAATCTGGAATTTCAGTTTGTGTGCAAATGTGTGTTAAAGTGTAAAAGTTTTCCTGACTATGAATGTTTAAGAAGTTACAATATTCCTTTTGTCTGAAAAGTCTGTCTTTAAAAGAAAGATTCTGTTATGTGTGTTTTAGCTCCACCCACTTCTCTGTGTTAAAAGCGTTTAAAACTTTTGTCTTGTCTTGGATTTTGGAAGTTTTAAGAATGTGCGAATAAGATTGTGCCCCCAGAATTGGAAAAAAAAACTAATACAATTTAAGTTAAGCTGGTGTGTAAAAACTGAGAACAACAGAAAGTTTGTTTAACAAAAGATTAAGTTTCGGTCTAAAATTTAACCTTGGAGTCGCGGTTGCTATGGTGAAATTTCCAAGGCAGTTTGATTTGATTTGTTTAAATGTGAAAAGCTAATTTTTCTCCAGTTATATTCAATGTTTTTACAGTATTTTGGAAAGGCATCTGAAGAAAGGACAATAAGAAATATGACGTAATTTACTGTTTTCTGCAAGCATGTGCTATTTTGTTTTGTTTTATCTGTTCTGTTCGTGTTTAGTTAAAGTGTGAAAACACAACTGTTTTTTTCGATTGGGAAAGTTTTTTAAATTTACGTGAAGTGACGCAATTGCGTGCGCCTGACAATGTTTCGCTCCACCTTCTAAAAAACCTGCAAACGAGTTAACCCTTTCCACTGACAGCTGATTAAGTTCACCAAGCAACAACTTTCGTATTGCTGAATGAAATTTAAAGATGTTGGACATTATTAAATTTAAGTTTCTTAATTTTAAGTTAATATTTCCCCACAGTGACAGAAGGAAAATTATGATTTGATAAATTAACCCCTTGGGCTCTTAAGCAGAGTCACAATGGATTCTCTTCTTTCTTTTGTTATATGGAAGTTACCTTGTAAACTAATTGCAGCACTTCTGTCTCTAATGTTAAAACACTGTGTAAACCACCCAGCCTGGAAATCACTTGTTTCTGAAATTGGAATTGATAAGATAAATTGATAGAAATGAAATTGAACACTGAGAAAACCCGTCAGTTCAACAGTACTGCTGTTTGGATTTTGAGATAACTTTGAAATGACAAAATGGACTCAGGCACTATGTATTTGGTTACTTTTGGGAAAATAAGAGATCCTCTAAAATAATGATATATAAAAAGTGATAATAACTTGGACTAAGTGAGAGCATTTGATCTATGTTTTCAATCTTAAATATTGTACTGGACAGTAAAGTTTCTCCAGGGCTCATGAATGAGATATGAATGGTAATTAATGGGATGTGTAAAATGGAGAGAGGAAGTGATTGAGGGTGTAAGATTGAAACAGGAAAATTACACTACTGAATGGGAATTTTCAAAACTTTCTAGTGAAAGTCAGGAAAGGGTAGCTAAGAATAATAAATTGATAGCTTTCTCTTGGAGACATTTGTGTCCCTGCCTATAATGAACCTTTTAAGAAAACTGAATTTGATAGTCCGGCCACTACCCAAGACATCGGGACCGTGCAGAGGAAGATGAGCAAAGATTTCCAGACGACTACAATCTTTTGATAAGATACCTGAAAGCCCGAGAAGGCTTGTATTGGATGGCACGTGTCGCATGATATTGAGATACCAATATGAGTGCGCAAATGTGATTTGTTACGTATGAAGCAATTACCATCCGGAAATGTACGGTGAATTTGCACTGAAGAACGGGTCTCAGACATTCTCAGTTACTTGACAACAGCAAGACATGAAATGGTTAATGTGGCTCAGGAGAGCGAGACAACTTTTAAAGCATTGACACATACTCCATCGAGAAACTATCTAATTAATGAAACAATCAGAATAGAGTTAAACACACTGGCACCTGTTAGAGGGATTGAAATTGAAGTTGAAGAATTTGGATTAGGACAATTGAGGCTAAGAAGAAATCATGTTTAGTAAGAATTATCCACAAAATGGATATGAGTAAACGAGATCTGGAGAATCTATTAAGTCTTTTCTTTTAAGAGAATCAATTTGTTGATTAGATGATAAACTGTAATGTCGCGTGAAATGATTGTAAGACTGAATTTAACTGTAACTGTAATAATTGTGTTTTGTAGGTAACAGAGCGTGGGAAAAACCAGTACGAATCCAGTATGAGGTGATTTTGGTGGTGCCTCCTGTGTCACTACCGCAACTACCATGCTTTACGGGTCTAACAGGACCTGTCCCATCAACCAACACGTTTTACTCAACATCAAAACCTATGCTCAAGTGAAACTGACAGTAAATGAGATACTTAAGTGTGAGCTGCACAATTATGTGGCACAATTCGGGTAATACATTCCCCTGTTGTTTGAGGGTTTCAGTGAGCTCGTGATGCGACTGAACTCCTCCCTAAAGCAATTTTATGTTTTGGAGCTAGACAACTCGAGAATAGATATTGAAATTGACAGCATAGAGGACAACTCACACTGGTGGGATATTGGGCTTGATATATCAGCACACCCTAAGGTTCGTATTATTTCACACGCTCTGGTAGTTCTCCAACTTGTAATGATAGTGTATTTGATATATGTAACCTGACATGAATCTTGTATGAAGTAATACTGGGCGGCCTGCTGGTGGCGCTGTCCAGGGAGAGTATAAATACTCGGGCATGGGCCCAGCTTGCTTAGGATATTCCTCAACAGGAACTAGTGAAGGACACAACTAGATCTCCATGTTGGAAAACAGTTGATTAAAGCTTTGTTTAACGCTTAGACCAAGTGCCTAGTAGTTTTCTTACGTCATAACCCATGTAGTAAGGCTTTGAACTATGTAAGATCAGAAGTTTGATTCAGATCTACCCAGTTAAACAAAAATGCCACAAGGTAGGGAGTCAAAAATTGTTAGGAATAATACAACAGAGGGACAAACATGGAAACTCCTCCTTGGATTAGGATAATTTCCCATGTACTGGTCATCACCCAACTCGTAGTACTGATATGATTACTAGTTTATACCTGCTCCCTGAGACACCTAATGTACAAAACCCGATTGCGTTTAAATATGATCACAACCCAGAATTTCTTAGAGTTACATAAACAGGGGAGAACAAACCCATATATAAGATTTTAGTTTTGAGGGGTCGGCAAAATGCCTCGCCCTCAAGGTAGGGATCTGCAGGATAGAGAGTACCTGTAGGATTTAGTAAACATTATTAAGATTCTATAACCATTATTAAATAACTATAATATGTGAAATTGTATGTTAAAAACCTAAAAAGCCTGTATAAAATGGCGAATGGCTAAGAAGTAAAGCATGATGGTAAAACCTAACATCCCTTATCGGTGAAGTTTCAGACCAGGTTAGATAACGGGCTGTGTGAAAGGCAAAAGACCTCTGTCGTAATTCATGGGAAATCTGGCTATGTAAAAGTTCTCAGACTCAAAGCTCACAGCAGAAAAAGAGAGGAAATTATAGACCGTACTTGTGAAGGTCAGAATGGTGAGACAGCCCAAGCAGCTGCAAGTTGCTATGTATTTTTGAAAGGGGAAAAAAAGGTATAAAGCAACAGCTATTGAACACTGAAAGCAGCACGAAACCAAAGGATGAGAAGCTTCAGTCAACAGAACACAGCAAGAGTTAAAGAGTCACTCGGAAGGAACGCCGGGGTTCAATGAACAGACTGCGACTATCTTCTTGTTAAGTATTACTTCTTTGTACTGGATGTTTAATGCTTAATAAACCTGTTTTACTGATACACAATATACCTGGACCCAGAGTGGTTTATGTAGTCACGGACAAATTATTCTAAAGAGCTTTTGAAAGTTACACACCCATCCCTCTCTATCTACATTATCACTTCCCCATCTCACTAGCCACCCCTCACACTCACCCTAGTCCAATAATACCAACTAACAGCACACAAGGGTAGGCACTTGGGTGTTTTAGCCAATGTTCATGTGAAGTTTCTGTTAATGTGCTGTCAAACAGTGAAACCTTTACTTTCAACACTTTGCGTTCTTGGACAGATTCGTGTGCACCTTTGGAAGTGGCTTAGGTGAGTTGCAGTGAATTGAGACACATAATGGTAGCCCCTGCAATGGTGATGAGCTGTGAAGGGAATGGCTTGGGCATTGTAAGGATTCTTTATGGTGTTGGTGTAGGGTGGTGCCAACCTGGCACATCATGTGGCAGCCAGGGTGTGCAGCGTCAAGTGAAGTAAATCTGGCCATGGTGAAGTCATCCCTGGCCTCCCGGGCAGCAATGTGGTCGGGTGCTGATGCCCTGTGCAGCATCAGTTGATTGCGGAGAAGGTTGGTGTTGTCGTTGGTGCTGCTGGTGTGCCTGGTGCTGCTGGTGTTGGGGCTGATCGTGGTGGGATTCTGAGGACCAAGGTGAGATAGTTTCAAGGGCACCGATGCTGATGGAATAGATGGCAGGTGATCTTGAGATGACAGAAGCGATCTGTCAATGGTGAGAGAGGTTGTTCCAATGAGGTGACACTGGATAGAGAGTTTGCTCCAAACACTTGCAACCTGCATAAAGCTCAATCTGTCTTCCAAATGCAGTAAACAACAGCTTCTGAGCTTGGAAAGTGAACAGCTGCAAGATGGGAGCTTTTATAGCACATTTGCAGCTGTCAAGTAATGAGATGATTCCATGGCCATACAACTCCCGACCTGCTTACCTGACGTGATCCCCGAGCAGTGTGGACCCCGTGGGCGACTTCATAAAATGGTAAGGTGAGCTCAAAATACATTTTAATGACCTGAATTGCCTCCCCCGCCGGCGGGCTGGGGGTCGGGTCTGTTCAGCAATGACAGACCCGACATCTGGAAAGTCGCATGGCAGCGGGTTACATAGAACGGAAGAAGCAGGAGTCGTCCATTTGGCCCCTCGAGCCTGCTCCACCATTCAATAAGATCATGGCTGATCTTCTACCTCATCTCCACTTTCCTGAACTATCCCCATATCCCTTGATTCCCTTAATATTCAAAAATCTATCGATCGCTGTCTTGAATATACTCAACGACTGAGCCTCCACAGCCCTCTGGGGTAGAGAATTCAAAATTTTCAGCACCAATTGCAAAGGTTCCCAACCCGCGATCAAAAAAATATTTCCCACCCGACCCACTGACCCCACGAAAAATTCCTCCCAATGATTTAATTACTCAAAAGGAGAGGCACTCAGTAGATGACACAATATAGAGCATGCTTGTGGCACCCACCTTGATTGCTTCTCTTTCATCTGGCGTCGCTGCAACAAAGTTCACCACAGCTCGCAGCAGCACAATCAAAATGGAGAAAATAAATGCGAGTAGCTCCTGGCGATTCTCCTGGAAAATCCCACGAATCACGTAGTAAAAGCAGAACACTAGGGAGAGAGAAGCAGGGAGGGCAGTGCGTTAGTACTGGAGGAATCAGTACGTTAAGGAACAGGCTTCTATTACTGGTCCACTGGTCTCTAAATACACCGGCGGACAACAGCTGCTTTCCTTACCAACCGCAGTAATAGGTCCTCTACACTGGGGAGACCAAACGCAGGTCGGGTGACCGCTTTGCGGAACGCCTCCGTTCAGTCCGCAAGCGTGACCTGGAGCTTCCGGTCGCCTGTCACTTTAATTCTCCGCCCCACTCTGACCTCTCTGTCCTCAGCCTCCTACACTGTTCCAACAAAGCTCAACGTAAGCTCGAGGAACAGCACCTCATCTTTCGATTCAGCACTTTACAGCCTTCTGGACTCAACACTGAGTTCAACAATTTCAGGCCATAAACTCGGCCTCCATTTTTTAAACAGCAGCTGTTGCTGATGATTCTGTTATTCCCATTTACCTCCGAGACCGATTTTTTGTTTCTTTACTTGTCCCATTAGCATCCCCTTTTGCTTTGTACTATCATCCCTTTTGTCATTTAATCTCTCCTACCTTCCACCCTATCATAGACCTTCCCTTTTGTTCTTTCCTCTCCTCCCCTCCCGCCTTTCCCTGCCTCTGCACCTGCTTAAAATCTGTTACATCTCTAACTTTTTCCAGTTCTGATGAAGGGTCATCGACCTGAAACGTTAACTCTGTTTGTCTCTCCACAGATGCTGCCTGACCTGCTGAGTATTTCCAGCATTTTCTGTTTTTATTTCAGATTTCCAGCATCTGCAGTATTTTGCTTTTGTTGTAAGAACATAAGAATTAGGAGCAGGAGTCGGCCGTTCGGCCCCTCGAGCCTGCTCCGCCATTCAATAAGATCATGGCTGATCTTCTACCTCATCTCCACTTTCCTGCACTATCCCCATATCCCTTGATTCCCTTAATATCCAAAAATCTAGCGATCTCTGTCTTGAATATACTCAATGACTGAGCCTCCACAGCCCTCTGGGGTAGAGAATTCCAAAGATTCACCACCCTCTGAGTGAAGAAATTTCTCCTCATCTCAGTCCTAAATGGCTGACCCCTTATTCTGAGACGGTGACCCCTGGTTCTAGACTCTCCAGCCAGGGGGAAACATCCTCCCAGCATCTACCCTGTCAAGCCCTGTAAGAATTTTGTATGTTTCAATGAGATCACCTCTCATTCTTCTAAACTCTGGAGAATATAGGCCTAGTCTACTCAATCTCTCCCCATAGGACAATCCCCCCATCCCAGGAATCAGTCTGATGAACCTTCGTCGCACTCCCTCTATGGCAAGTATATCCTTCCTTAGGTAAGGAGACCAAAACTGTACACAATACTCCAGGTGTGGTCTCATCAGGCCCTATATAAGACATCTTTACTGTTATACTCAAATCCTCTTGTAATAAAGCCAACATACCATTTGCTTTCTTAATTGCTTGCTGTACCTGCATGTTAACTTTCAGTGATTCATATACAAGGACACCAAGGTCCCTCTGAACACCAACATTCCCAATCTTTCACCATTTAAAAAATACTCTGCTTTTCTATTTTTCCTACCAAAGTGGATAACTTCACATTTCTCCACATTATTTGCCAAGTTCTTGCCCACTCACTTAGCCTGTCTATATCCCCTTGAAGCCTCCTTGCATCCTCCTCACAATTTACATTCCCACCTAACTTTGTATCAACAGCAAACTTGGATATATTACATTTGGTCCCCTCATTCAAATCATTGATATAGATTGTGAATAGCTGAGGCTCAAGCACTGATCCTTGCGGTAGCCCACTAGTTGGGCTGATAAGTGGCAGGTAACATTCGCACCACAGAAGTGCCAGGCAATGACTATCTCCAACAAGCGAGAATCTAACCACCTCCCCATGGCATTCAACGGCATTACCATCGCCGAATCCCCCACCATCAACATCCTGGGGGTCACCATTGACCAGAAACTTAACTGGACCAGACATAAATACTGTGGCAACAAGAGCAGGTCAGAGGCTGGGTATTCTGCTGGCGAGTGTCTCACCTCCTGACTCTCCAAAGTCTTTCCACCATCTACAAGGCACAAGTAAGGAGTGTGATGGAACACTCTCCACTTGCCTGGATGAGTGCAGCTCCAACAACACTCAAGAAGCTCGACACCATCCAGGACAAAGCAGCCCACTTGATTGGCACCTCATCCACCACCTTAAACATTCACTCCCTCCACCACCGGCGCACCATGGCTGCAGTGTGTACCATCTACAAGATGCACTGCAGCAACTCACCAAGGCTTCTTCGGCAGCACCTCCCAAACCCGCGACCTCTTCCACCTAGAAGACAAGAGTCAGCAGGCGCATGGGAACACCACCACCTCCAAGTTCCCCTCCAAGTCACACACCATCCTGACTTGGGAGTATATCGTCGATCCTTGATCGTCGCTGGGTCAAAATCCTGGAACACCCTCCCTAACAGCACTGTGGGAGCACCTTCACCACACGGACTGCAGCAGTTCAAGAAGGTGGCTCACCACCACCTTCTCAAGGGCAACTAGGGATGGGCAATAAATGCTGGCCTTGCCAGCGACGCCCAGATCCCATGAACGAATTAAAAAAAAGTTACAGCCTGCCAACCCGAAAATGACCCATTTATTCCTACTCTCTATTTTCTGTCCATTAACCAATCCTCAATCCATGCTAGTATATTACCCGCAATCCCATGAGCCCTAATTTTGTTTAATAACATCTTGTGTGGCACCGTATCGAATGCCTTCTAAAAATATACCACATCCACTGGTTCCCCCTTATCTTTTCTGCTAGTTACAACCTCAAAAAACTCTAACAGATTCATCAAACATGATTTCCCTTTCATAAATCCGTGTTTACTCTGCCCAATCCTTTTATTATTTTCCAAGTGCCCTGTTACCACGTCCTTAATAATAGATTCTCGCATTTCCCCTACTAATGATATCAGGCTAACTGGTCTGTAGTTCCCTTTTTTCTCTCTCCCTCCTTTCTTAAATAGTGGGGTTACATTTGCCACCTTCTAATCTGCCGGAACCGTTCTAGATACATGAATTTGGGAAGATGACACCAATGCATCCACTATCTCTATAGCCACCTCTTTCAAAACCCGTCAGGTCCAGGGGATTTATCGGCTTTCAGTCTCATTAATTTCTCCAGTACTATTTTTTTTAGTAATACTAATTTATTTCAGTTCCTCATTCTCGCTAGACCCTTGGTTCTCCACTATTTCCGGGAGGTTTCTTGTGTCTTCTTCCGTGAAGACAGACACAAAGGGCTGGATTTTATCAGTCCCGAGGAGGCGGGTTTGGAGGCGGGACTGCTGGGAAAGTGGCAGAATTTGGGGGCGGGTGGCAAACACGCCCCCAACCCGCCTCCGTGCCCTCTTGCCAGGAGGCGGGAAGCCGTCCTGCCCTGGGTCCTGTCTCCTTGGAGGCGGGAAGGGATTAAAGCCTATTAACTGCCTGTTAACAGGCAGAAAATAGGATTATCCCCATTTTCCTCCTGAAGTGCAGGCTTCCCGACCTGGGGGAACCCCGCCGGGGTGTAGGAGATGAGCAGTGGGTCTGCGGGGGTCAGAGGGGTCTGAAAGTGCGATGTAGAGGTGAGTGATGGGTGCAAGTGTGGAGTGGTAAGTATATGAGGTGAGTGTAAAGTGTTAGAAAATGTTAACTTACCTTTGTTTCTACCTAGAGCCTTCAGCCGCTGTGGAGCCGGAGTCCCCGACATCTCCTTTGTCGAGATCACAGACTGGCTGCTGCATCCTCCGATCCAATAGCCAGCTGATTTCTGCGAAGTAGAAAAGTTTGATGAGTCCTGAACACAAAGACTCATCAAACTACACAGAATGTCAGTGTTTGACAGCTTCACAGAGCTGTCAAACGATGACATTTCTTCTTTCAAAAGTTCTTGACAGATGGCACGTCATACGTCGACGTGCTCTATCACTGACTTCCCCCTAATTGGCCTGCTGAGCCCACTGGGCGGGCTTAACAAGGTCAATCAGGGAAAAATCCTGCTGGTTGGCCAGAAGCTGATGGAGGTGGGACTGAGACCCGGCAAGCAGCAGTCCCGCCTCCAACACGTCTCCATTCATAAAATCCAGCCCAAAGTATTTGTTTAATTTCTCTGCCATTTACTTATTCCCCATCATAATTTTTCCTGTCTCAGCCTATAAGGGACCAGTAGCAGTTGTAGCAGTAATGGGTTACTGCTCTCTGAGAGCTTTTTTTTTAAATTTGTTCATGAGATGTGGGCATCGCTGGCAAGGCCAGCATTTATTGTCCATCCCTAGTTGCCCTTGAGAAGGTGGTGGTGAGCCGCCTTCTTGAACCGCTGCAGTCCATGTGGTGAAGGTACTTCCACAGCGCTGTTAGGGAGGGAGTTCCAGGATTTTGACCCAGCGACAATGAAGGAATGGCGATATACATCCAAGTCAGGATGGTGTGTGGCTTGAAGGGAAACTTGGAGGTGGTGGTGTTCCCATGCGCCTGCTGCCCTTGTCCTTCTAGGTGGTAGAAGTTTCAGGTTTGGGAGGTGCTGCCGAAGAAGCCTTGGCGAGTTGCTGCAGTGTATCATGTAGATGGTACACACTGCAGCCAC
Source organism: Squalus acanthias (assembly GCA_030390025.1). Lineage (NCBI taxonomy): Eukaryota > Metazoa > Chordata > Chondrichthyes > Squaliformes > Squalidae > Squalus > Squalus acanthias. The sequence goes on from CM059440.1 coordinate 4,064,757, forward strand.
GGTACACCAGTGGTGGAGGGAGTGAGTGTTTAAGGTGGTGGTTGGGGTGCCAATCAAGCGGGCTGCTTTGTCCTGGATGGTGTTGAGCTTCTTGAGTGTTGTTGGAGCTGCGCTCATCCAGGCAAGTGGAGAGTATTCCATCACACTCCTGACTTGTGCCCTGCAGATGGTGGAAAGGTTTTGGGGAGTCAGGAGGTGAGACATTCGCCGCAGAATACCCAGCCTCTGACCTGTCCTACAAGATGCTTTGCAATACCCATCATCATGGCTTTGACACTCAGGAGGTCCTGGGTTTTTTTCGATCGCTTTGCTCAGCCGAGTTCATGTTTCTGAAAAAGAATCTTACTTCAATAGTTGCTTTTCATTTTTCAAATGCTCACAGGTTGGAAACCCCATACCACCATGAGATGCTGAGCTATCTCACTACCCAATTTATTTGGAATGCTACATATCCTTGGACTCCACTTGCCTGCAGCTTGCCCAGGACTCGGTTGTGGTGCAACAACATGCGGTAATTACCTAAATTACTACTGGGCATCGCAAGTACATCCCATATTTGAACTGGCAATTACCCAGACAGGACCATGCTCAGGCTGCACTTTAAATGCTGCTCACCAATGCCGTTCCTTAATATCCTCTTCATGCCCAGTTTTTCAGGCAGGTCAGTGTCGCCCGATAGTGTAGGCCCATGTTTCTGTTCCAATGGTGGCTGATCTTATTGAGTAGACTAGGCCTATATTCTCTGGAGTTTAGAAGAATGAGAGGTGATCTCATTGAAACATATAAGATTCTGAGGAGGATTGACAGGGTAGATGCTGAGAGGTTGTTTCCCCTGGCTGGAGAGTCTAGAACTAGGGGGCATAGTCTCAGGATAAGGGGTCAGCCATTTAAGACTGAGATGAGGAGGAATTTCTTCACTCAGAGGGTTGTGAATCTTTGGAATTCTCTACCCCAGAGGGCTGTGGATGCTGAGTCGTTGAGTATATTCAAGGCTGAGATCGATAGATTTTTGGACTCTAGGGAATCAAAGGATATGGGGATCGGGGGGGGAAAGGAGTTGAGGTCGAAGATCAGCCATGATCTTATTGAATGGCAGAGCAGGCTCGAGGGGCCGAATGGCCGACTCCTGCTCCTAATTCTTATGTTCTTGGAACTGGGCCTCTTCACATACAGTCGGTTTCGTTGATTCCCATCCGTGTGGGTGTTGATGAGGGCAGCGTTTATATTGTGCCCCATAGCAAAGTGCGTCCCATTCACCGGCAAGTATTAACAGTAGGCCATACAGCACCTGCCCAAGGAGACTACATGGATTTGCAAACATACAGTGAAGAGGCATTCAGGAAAGCAAACTTGTCCCTTGGCCTTTGAATGGCTGTTGCTGTTCAGAAACTCTGGCTGAAACAACCGTGGCTGCAGAAAATCTTTCTGTAAAGATGACAATTTTGTAATTCTTAAAACAGTTCTCAATGTACAAATCAAAGAAATCTGCTGGGCGTTAATATTAGGAAACTCAATGAGACATACCTAAACTTTGGTATCATAAACAAGTAAACAACCAGCAAGTATGAACACTTTAAATCACTTCTAAAGTAAAAACGTAGATGAGACTTAAATAAAGTGCAAATTTATTAATGAGGAATTTACAATCACAATCTCCCATTATTGCCTGAGGAAATGTCTACAGTTAATTTCTTCACATCCTCTTTTATTGTAAATTCCAATTTAAAATAAAAGCTGATATCTTGCAGTTAACCACAAGTTCCTTTTTTCTGAAAACACTCACTGTTTTAAGCTTAAAGAACCTGGGCCTAGTATCTCGTCCCCTTCCCACTCCAGAGACTTGAGCACAAAATCTAGGCTGACACTCCCAGTGCCAGTGCCAGCGCTGAGGGAGTGCTGCACTGCCAGAGGTGCCGTCTTTCGGATGAGAATTTAAACCGAGGCCCCATCTGCTCTCTCAGGTGGACATAAAAGATCCCATGGCACAATATCGAAGAAGAGCAGGGGGGAGTTCTCCCCGGTGTCCTGGGGCCAATATTTATCCCTCAATCAACATAATAAAAACAGATTATCTGGTCATTATCGCATTGCTGTTTGTGGGAGCTTGCTGTGAGCAAATTGGCTGCTGCGTTTCCCACATTACAACAGTGACTACACTTCAAAAACTACTTCATTGGCTGTGAAGCGCTTTGGGAAGTCTGAGGGTCGTGAAAGGCGCTATATAAATGCAAGTCTTTCTTTCTTTCCATCCAGCAACAATCTACTACACCCACAACTCCACCCTCCGATTTCCTCCCCCCTCCTTTCCTGCGGTCAGTGACTCAAGCTGCAGGACAGCTGAACAGAATGGTAACAACATGGTTGCCAACAGCTCGCTTTTTGACTGCAGTCTGCTCCATTTGTGCAGTGCTTCTTCAAATCGGGTCGCTGGTTCTAAATGGCTCCCGCCCCAAAAAGGTTCTGCAATTTCCTGCTTTTGCACATACATGATGTTGGCATGTGCATAGAAGTGGCGAATTACAAACTATTTGGAGTGGGATTCAGTTGGAGCCAGGAGCGCGACTCTGAGAGGCAGCTCGCCCACGGAGCGGGCAGGGGTTGGCAGGTATGCCCGAGTGGCCTGGAGGTCAGCGTGGATTTTTATGAGGGCTCCTGACCGTTGCAGGAGAAGGGGGTATTCAAAAAAAGAACTTGCATTTCTCCAGCACCTTTCACAACCTCAGGAGGTCCCAAAGCGCTTTCCAGCCAATGAAGTACTTTTGAAGTGTAGTCACTGTAAGAGCAATGTATAGTTGTAGAAGGAGCAGCGTAATTGCACTGCCTTCATACATCAACCTCAACTGATTGAAATTCTGCATGTTTACATGCTGGCAGTTCGGACCGCTCAGTTATAATCTAATCATTCTGCTTTACTGGAACTGTTTGTTATATCGGTCTTCCATGTGATCACTGTTTAATATGCTTCACATAAAATATTTTGCCCTCTGCATATGTACCGACCAGCTAGTGGATGCAAACCTGGGCCAAATTCTGTGAGACAGCTCCATTCTTTGACAAAGATACTAGGACATTAGATCTTGTACAGTTCCCACCTCCCATCCTCCCTCAGGTAAGGATGGGAGGGAAAGTTCCACTTGTGCAATATGTGGACTGCAAAACGCTTCCTATTTCTATGTGCAGTTGTTGTTTTCCCCTTCTCTTCCATAATTACATTATGAGACATATGAGCACCATCATTAGTGTCAGCTGTGGCTCAGTGGGTAGCACTCTTGCCTCTGAGTCACAAGGTTGTGGGTTCATAAGAACATAAGAAATAGGAGCAGGAGTCGGCCATTCGGCCCCTCGAGCCTGCTCCGCCATTCAATATCATGGCTGATCTTCTACCTCATCTCCACTTTCCTAAACTATCCCCATATCCCTTGATTCCCTTAATATCCAAAAATCTATTGATCTCTGTCTTGAATATACTCAACGACTGAGCCTCCACAGCCCTCTGGGGTAGAGAATGCCAAAGATTCACAACCCTCTGAGTAAAGACATTTCTCCTCATCTCAGTCCTAAATGGCCGGCCCCTTATTCTGAGACTGTGACCCCTGGTTCTAGACTCCCCAGCCAGGGGGAACCATCCTCCCTGCAGCTACCCTGTCAAGCCCTGTAAGAATTTTGTATGTTTCAATGAGATCACCTCTCATTCTTCTAAACTCCAGAGAATATAGGCCTAGTCTACTCAATCTGTCCTCATAGGACAATCCCCACTCCAGAGACTTGAGCACAAAAATCTAGGCTGACACTCCAGTGCAGTACTGAGGGAGTGCTGCACTGTCGGAGGTGCCGTCTTTCGGATGAGACGTTAAACCAAGGCCCCGTCTGCTCTCTCAGGTGGATGTAAAAGATCTCATGGTACTATTTTGAAGAAGAGCAGGGGAGTTATCCCCGGTGTCCTGGCCAATATTTATCCCTCAATCAACATCACTAAAACAGATTATCTGGTCATTGTCACATTGCTGTTTGTGGGAGCTTGCTGTGCGCAAATTGGCTGCCACGTTTCCCACATTACAACAGTGACCACACTTCAAAAGTACTTCATTGGCTGTAAAGCGCTTTGGGACGTCCGGTGGTCGTGAAAGGCGCTATAGAAATGCAAGTCTTTCTTTCTTTCTTCCCCACTCTGAGGGAACGCAAAAGGGAGACGCCGACAAACTACAGCAGGTCAGATATAAAACTTTTTCTCATTCCTGATAAGATTTGATAATCGAAAGTTTAAACTACAATCGTACTATTCTGAAAATTAATCCCATGTCTTTAAATAGTTTAGGACAGTCTTATGATGCAAATTTGGCTCTCAGCCTATTAGCTTGTGAGTTCAGATTCCAGCTTTGATTGCCACTTGGGTTCTGCCTCACTTGGAAACTGACCAATAGTTTCCAAGCAGGCTCCCTGGTAGAACACAGACTAGCATATTGATCATCTCTGAGGAAGGAGAGGCTCGTCAGACACCCCAGTGTACTTCTCCAACAGAAGCTCTGTCACCTACATACATGTAGGCTTTCTGCGTTATATTCATTGAGTAATACCTCAGCCTGGTGCATAAATCAAGAGTCAATTGCAACTTGGAACAACTACTTCCATTTTTGGCAACAGATTCTGAATCACAATACCCTTCAAAATGTTGGAGAAAGCAAGTCAAAAAATCAAAATTTCCCACACGTGCCCCTGACCTCTACCGGGGAACTGAATTTTACACCGTCAGAGCTCACGTTCCCCTTCAACATTTTCAAAATCCACCACGACCAAAATTGCACTTTTGTGCACTTTGGGGTCATGTTCTCTCTATAATACAACTGACGGCTGTAGCTACAGCTCAAAGCGTGAGAAGTTCACGAGTCACTGCACTCCCATTGCAACGACTTTTCATATGTCATACGCGAGACCAGTGGGTTTTAGTTTTCACGGAAAAACAAACTGAATTGCAGAATGTGATCCCCAAACACAAGTAAAAATCATCCCGTGTGATTACACAACGCCCAGATCTAGAAATCACTGCTGGTGATATTAATAAGATCGATTAAAGCATTCATGCCACATTCCTTTGTCACTATTTTGATCCAGGCATTAACCCATTTGAAATAGAAACATAGAAACATAGAAACTAGGAGCAGGAGTAGGCCATTCGGCCCGTTGAGCCTGCTCCACCATTCAATACGATCATGGCTGATCATCCAAATCCAGTACCCTGTCCCTGCTTTAATCTCCACAGTACACATATCCCACCCTACCCCCGTAACCCCACGTATTTAATTCCCCCTAGCATATCCCATCCTATCCCCATAACCCCACATATTTAATCCCCCCCTAACACTAAGGGTCAATTTATCATAGCCAAATCAACCTAACCCGCACATTTTTGGACTGTGGGAGGAAACCGGAGCACCCGGAGGAAACCCACGCAGACACGGGGAGAATGTGCAAACTCCACACAGACAGTCACCCTAGGTCAGGTTCGAACCCGGGTCCCTGGCGCTGTGAGGCACCAGTGCTAACCACTATGCCACCGTGTTGCCCTGCATTGAAACAGCAGACAGAGGAATGTTATACATACATGTTAAGCATTAAAATTACTCACAATCAATGTTCCCTGTAATTTTTGGGGGGGGTTCACGGCCCCTATAAGGGGCTGCACAGCCCATTAAGAGCCAGTGAGTGCAGAGCACTGCAAGACCACGTAGCTTAGAGGGAACATTGCTCAGTGCAGGCTCTAGTCTGCTGTTTTAAGTTGCTAATGCATCGTCACACATTCGCGATGCAGAAACTGAATGGGTCTTACCTACTCCGATGAGCTGGATCATTGAGATGGTGAAATCTTCGTCGGTTGGGCCAGGTACTATTCCTTTACGGTCAGCTATAGCCTGGTGTACAATACTTTCAACTGTAACCGCTAACAGAATCAGGAGAGAGAAGACGGCTACAAAGGTGTAGATCTTCTCTAACCAGGATAGTTCTGAACATTGTTTCATCTGTGAGGGGAGAGAGGAAAAGAAATACTTTTCTCTATTTCATGTAAACCTGACGCTAATCTTTAAAGGGCAGTTTCTTCATCAAAAAGCTTCTGACGAGCCTTTATCATTTGCTTGGAAACACACAACTTAAGGGAGAGCTTTAAGATTATGAAAGGGTTTGATAGGGTGGACGTGGAGAAGATGTTTCCACTTGTGGGGGAGACCAAAACTAGGGGTCATCAATATAAGATAGTCACTAATAAATCAAACAGGAAATTCAGGAGAAGCTTCTTTACCCAGAGAGCGGTTAGAATGTGGAACTCGCTACCACAGGGAGTAGTTGAGGCGAATAGTTAAGGGGAAGCTAGATAAGCACATGAGGGAGAAAGGAATAGAAGGATATGTTGATGGGGTGAGATGAAGAGGGGTGGGAGGAGGCTCGTGTGGAGCAGAAACACCGGCACGGACCAGTTGGGCCGAATGGCCGGTTTCTGTGCTGTACATTGTATGTATTTCTGTGCAACACAATGAAATATCAACATATGACTTGTGTGTGATGTTCATTGTGACATAAATGATGCTTATTTTAAGACAAAACATTTTCCAAACACTTTATCATGAAGTGAAAGCTACTGTAAAACATTGTGGGCTGACTGCAATTTACTTGCGGCCAATTTTGTGAAATTCTACAGCAGGAGTGACCGAAAGTCATCCAATCGCATCGCAAAAAGTAATAATGCTCCTTTCAGACTTCTGAATCACTGATCTAGCATAAATAGTGAACATTTCATTCATCCAGCTATGAAATGTGCCAGGGTAAACAAAGCGTTGTACTAATGGCTCATCATACAACCAGGGCATGAGGGCGATAGTAAAGGATGCTCCAGAAATTAAATGATCTTTTTGATGCCACAGGGTAATTGTCAATAATACAATGGAGTCAAAACTATGACAATACGAAACAGGCCAGGTGAACTCAGAAGCCAGTACAATGAGGACCTGGAAGAAGATCCAGAAGAAGGTCCATAAATTGAAACTGACCACCAAGATAACAATATTACTGTCAAATAGAAACGAAGATTCCTAATCTGGGTATGATGTACATATATAAGCATTATTATTCGAAAGGGGTTGTTCTTACTGGCACGGAGACGTGTCTGAAATTCAGCCCGCCTTAATCCATACTGGTCTCGTTGTTAAAAGCAAAAGTGGCACATAATCAGAGAACAAGGACTGCAATAGGTGTTGGAGCCTCACAGGAGAAAGCATTAACTGCCGACGAGAATTTGCCCGATACAGGAACTCGGCCCCATTATGTTAACTGAGCGTGCAATCTCACAACAGCAAAGTCGCAAACAGCACAAACATGTCATACTTACAGGACCACATGGCGTGGGTATGAGCTCTCTGTGCCGTGGCATTAAGTCTGGTACTGAAGACTCACTTTCCTCATTGTAATCAGGCTCCATGCTGCTCCTTTAAAGAGAAAAATTACATAAAACCAACAGTTAACAAAGGGTAAAGCAAAACATTCAACTGATCTGAAAAGATTTGCTCCAGAACAGATTTGTGATGCATAACAGTGTTTTACTATTCATATATTATGTTCCGGGCAGAATGAAATTTCCCTTATGTATCGAAGGATTGTCTTTGACAAAGGTGGTTTGGTACAAATGAAAGTCACTCCTGACAACCAAAAGCTAATGACAATTCATCAGTTCTCATATGGACAATCCCACACGCATGAATGATGAGTTGAGAACTATCTGACATTACATAAAGGGAGAAGAAACTGAACATGTCTGAAATTCAGCCCGCCTTAATCCATACTGGTCTCATTATTAAAAGCAAAAGTGGCACATAACCAGAGAACAAGGACTGCAATAGGTGTTGGAGCCTCACAGGAGAAAGCATTAACTGCCGATGAGGCTAGTCTCTCTCCACAGATGCTGCCTGACCTGCTGAGTACTTCCAGCATTTTCTGTTTCTATTTCAGATTTCCGGCATCCGTGGTATTTTTGCTTTTGGAGAAGAAACTGAAGATGGGCGCCGCCTTCTTGTTTTCCTAACGCCCCAGTCTGTCCAGTAAAGCTTGTTCCTCTCGTTTCCCAACTCTGCCGGTGTAACTCCTGCTGCATTTCAAATACCCTGGATGTTTTCATCCAATGGCATGTTGGCTTTTATTGCAAGGGGGTTGGAGTATAAGAGTAAGGAAGTCTTGCTACAATTGTACAGGGCCTTGGTGAGACCACACCTGGAGTACTGCGCACAGTTTTGGTCTCCTTATCTAAGGAAGGACATACTTGATTCCTGGGATGAGAGGACTGTCCTATGAGGAGAGATTGTGTAGAATGGGCCGATACTCTCTGGAGTTTAGAAGAATGAGAGGTGATCTCACTGAAACTTACAAGATTCTGAGGAGGATTGACAGGGTAGATGCTGTGGTGGGATTTGAACTGCATGTCTCCGGATTAATGGTCCAGGCATCTGGATTACTAGTTCAGTAACATAACCACTATACTACCATACCCTCTGTACATCACACCAATGGGTGCCAATGATCACACGTATCTTAAACCCGGTCTGAACAGATGATTTGTTTTGAACAATAACATTTTTAATTTATCATAACATGATATTAAATGGATCGGAATTCAGTTTTCTTTTTCAAGCTGTTTTTTAAAAAAAAAATTCATCTGCGGTTATTTATTGCCCTTGAGAGGGTGGCGATGAACCACCTTCTTGTACCACTGCAGTCCCGTGTGGTGACTTTTTGGTAATGGTTTGATACACCTGAATGGCAATTTCAACAACAACTTGTATTTATATGGGGCCTTTGCGTAGTAAAACGTCCCAAGGCGCCTCACAGGAGGTTTAGCATCAAGAGTCAACCACACTGCTGTGGGTCTAGAGTAACGTGTTACAGCAGGATGGTAGGTGTCCTTCCCTCAAGGACATTGGTGAACCAGTTGGGTTTTTAACAACAACCCGACAGCTTCATGGTCACCATTACTGAGACCAGCTTTTTAACACAGGATAACACAGGATATACGGCACAGAAACAGGCCATTCGGCCCAACCAGTCCATGCCGGCGTTTATAATCCACACGAGCCTCCTCCCGTCTTTCCCCATCTAAATCTATCAGCATAACCCTCTATTCCCTTCTCCCTCATATGCTTGTCCAGCCTCCCCTTAAATGTATCTGTACTATTCGCTTCAACCACTCTCTGTGGTAGCGAGTTCCACATCCTCACCACTCTCTGGGTAAAGAAGTTTCTTCTGAATTCCGTATTTGATTTCCTGGTGACTGTCTTCTATTGATGGTCTCTAATTATGCTCTTCCCCACAAGTGGAAACATTCTCTCTGTATCCACTCTATCAAAACCTTTCATGATTTTAAAGACCTCTATTAGGTCACCCCTCAGCCTTCTCTCGTCAAGAGAAAAGAGACCCAGCCTGTTCATCCTTTCCTGATAGATAGAACCTCGCAGTTCTGGTATCATCCAGATTTTATTCCAGATTTTTTTTTGTTGAGTTAACTGAATTCAAATTCACAAACTCCAGTCTCTGGATTACTCGTCCAGTAACATAACCACTGTGCTGGTGTACTTGGTGTAAGTACTGTGCTCGTGTACTATGCCAATGAAAAATTATTGGACTGCACCTTTACAGAACAACCTAACCAGAATACAGCGGATTCCACAAATATAAATCCTGCACATTTAACCTGCACATACTGGGGGCAATTTTAACATTATACCCCACTGGGCGGCCAACTGGATAGCGCCCGTTTGAAGCTATGGCCCGAAGTTAAAATAACCATCACTGTTGGCCACTTCCACTGACCCTGTCGTTCATTTTCGGATTGTGTTTGTTTGCTTTCCGGTTCAAAATTATTATTATTATTTTTAAATCCCACCTTCTGTTTGCAGCGCGTCTAATGGAAATAGAACATCCAGATTGCTATTCCCGGACCTCTTCGCACTGCCAGCTGATTGATGTCTCCGCTCTGTCCCTGTGTTTGCAAACAGCGCTCTGTGCTCCCCGGGACCAGCCCTTGCACCCAGAGCTGTGACTGGAGCATCAATGCTCCGCCCCTACCTGGCCGGGCTGCTCCGGGCTCCGATTCGGGCAATGTTCAAAAAGGCAGAAGAATTTAGTTTTCAGCATCTCCCGGACATGAAGCTGCGTCACTTCCAGCAAATCAAAAACAATTAATTGCAGTTTTACCCCACCCACACACACACCCCCACACACAACTTCCTCTTTCTTCATGTGGTTTTTGTATTTTTTGCTGATCATTTCGTTAACTATTCTGTCACTTGGTTACATTGCTGTTAATAGCTCCGGCGCCCCCTTGGGCAAGTAAGGGTTTTTGCATATTGTGCATGTCCATTTCAAGAATAAAAGTGAGAAGTCGCACAACACCAGGTTATAGTCCAACAGCTTTATTTGAAATCACAAGCTTTCGGAGCGCTGCTCCTGGAGACTTCACCTGACGAACGAGCAGCGCTGGTGTTGTGCGACTTCTCACATTTGTCCACCCCAGTCCAACACCGGCATCTCCGCATCATTTCAAGAATAGAAAGAGATGGAAACCCACAGCAGGGCAATCGCCAGATTTTCAGGGAATGTTGCCATTTGTACAGATACACGGGCCCTGAATTTGCCGTCGGCATGACAGCGAACTGTCAGAGTGCGCCGTCATACCGCCTTTGAAACTGACCGCAAGTTCGGGCGCATGCGCCGAATCCCGAACTTGCGATCTGTCAAATTACGACTACGCAGAGGCTTCGCTGCGTCTTTCGCCTCCTGATAGGAATCAACGTGTTGGCGAAAAGTTGGGCTAATCTACTCCGAATTAACCGCTTTAAATTTTTAAGTCTTGTGCAAACAGACGCAGGAAGCCTGCTGCACAGTGTAAGGGGACCGGATGAGAAAATTGTAATAACAAAAGTACTTGTCAACGATTTGTAACAACAGAGTACACAGTGCTGAGCCTTATAATAACAAAGGGAGCAATTTGTTCTATACAGCAAAATCATAAATGCATTTCTAAGTGCATTTAGGATTTTGCTACACGTAGTGAGCAGAACAAATCTTCCCACAAAGTTAGTTAACAGTTTTAGCTTTCAGTAACAGAGTTATGTCTTCATTTTTTCTGCAGAATGTAAGAAATCGTGGATTGAAAGAAATAATAGTCTGTTACGCGTTCTCTAGATCAGCAGTTTGCCTAAGTCGATGACACAGAAAGATTCAGTCAGGAATAGCTGTACAGGGAGCTGAATTACAAGGTCAGAACACAAAAACAGGCCTTCGAGTGGGCATAGCTAGGCCTGATAAGGGATGCAGCAAGGAGCTGTAGGATAAACAAGAGGGCAACAAGACCTTTAGAACAGAGATAAGGAGTAAAATGACCTCATGAGGCTGGGAGGGGGCTGTCATAGGTAGTCTCTCCCCTGTAATTGGACGATGGGAGGGGTAAAATGATTGACACCAGGTATCCACTAGCCCATCGAAATAAGGTATAAAAACAGACGACCGAGAGAGGAAATCAGACAGTTCGGGGTGAAGGCTTCCCCGAGGTGGCTACGGCCTAACACCTTGGTCAAGTTTAGTCTCTGAGGTGGCTGACGGCCTAACACCTCCAACAGCTCGAGGGATGACCCAACGGAAGTGACCGCTGCCGCAGGCTGCAGGAATCCACCCAATCCAAGACCACCGTACTGCCTCACCGTCCGTTTCATTCCGTTCCAGGGCTGTAGATTGAGCTCATCTGTCACTGGTTGTATGTCCACTGTATCTATTTCAATCGCATGTAGTAATATCTGATTATGCTTAAACTGTAGCTCTCTAATAAAATGCCTTACAACTCCTAAGACCCTTTGGGTAATCTGTGTGTGACCTGTGATCCAAATCTTGCAAGAATATCTTCCATTTAATTTTAATTTGTAAAATGCCAAAAATGGTAAGGGTATTTATTGCATATCGGCTCACCTACGTTTTTGCTTTTTTGCCAGTAACAGATATCAATTAAAAAGACATGCGAAACTTATTTAAATGTGGAATACAATTGTTAATGATGTCTTTCTAATGCATTGTCTCAGTTTCATTGATCTTTAGTGGAGACCAAGTGATAATTGAGCCCATCTCGAGGTGGTAAATAATTGTAAAATTGCAGCTGAATTCCTGTTGTTAAAAGAGTTAAATGTGGAAAGCTTAAATATAGAGTCACAGAGTCATAATGGCACAGAAGGAGGCCATTTGGCCCATCGAGTCCGTGCCAGCTCTCTGTAGAACAATCCAGTCAGTCCCATTCCCCCGCTCTATCCCCGTAGCCCTGCAAGTTTATTTCCCTCAAGTGCCTATCCAGTCTCCCCTTGAAAACATTGAGTGTCTCCGCTTCCACCACTTCCGTCGGCAGAGAGTTCCAGGTCCTCACCACTCACTGCGTAAAAAAGTTTTTCCTCACATTCCCCCCTGTATCTCTTGCCCAAAACCTTAAATCTGTGTCCCCCCTAGTCCTTGTACCATTAACTAGTGGGAACAGCCTTTCCCTGTCTAGCCTATCCAAACCCGTCATAATCTTGGATACCTCTATCAAATCACCCCTCAACCTCCTTTGCTCTAGTGAAAACAAATCCAGCTTCTCCAACCTGTCCTTGTAGCTAAGATCCCCCATCCCCAGAACCATTCTGGTAAATCTCCTCTGCACCCTCTCAAGGGTCTTCACATCCTTCCTAAAGTGTGGTGACCAGAACTGGACGCAATACTCCAGTTGTGGCCTAACCAGCGCTTTATAAAGGTTCAGCATAACTTCTCTACTTTTGTACTCAATACCTCTATTTATGAAAATGAGAAGTCGCACAACACCAGGTTATAGTCCAACAGATTTATTTAATTTTACACATCTCCACATCATGACCTCTATTTATGAAGCCCAAGATCCCATATGTTTTGTTAACCACTCTCTCAATATGTCCTGCCACCTTCAGGGACCTATGCACATTAACTCCCAGATTCCCCTGTCCCTGCACATGCTTTAAAACTGCCATTAAGTCTATATTGCCTCTCCCTGTTCCTTCTGGCAAAATGCATCACCTTCTCTGTATTAAATTCTATCTGCCACTTGTCTGCCCATTCTGCTAGCCTTTCTATGTCCTGTTGCAGTCGATTGGTATCATCCTCACTGTTTGCCACACCCCCAAGTTTGGTGTCATCGGCAAATTTAGAAATTCTACTCTCTATTCCAATATCCAGGTCATTTATATATATCAAAAAAAGTAGTGGCCCCAGCACTGACCCTTGGGGAACACCACATGTCATAAGCCAAGGTATTTAAGTTCTTGAGATTGGTTATGTTTCTCTTACAGCAATTGCACCTTGAAGAGGGCAACACGGTGGCATAGTGGTTAGCACTGTTGCCTCACAGCGCCAGGGACCCGGGTTCGAATCCGGCCTCGGGTGACTGTCTGTGTGGAGTTTGCACATTCTCCCCGTGTCTGCGTGGGTTTCCTCCGGGTGCTCCAGTTTCCTCCCACAGTCCAAAGGTGTGCGGGTTAGGTTGATTTGGCTATGATAAATTGACCCTTAGTGTTAGGGGGATTAAATACGTGGGGTTACGGGGATAGGGTGGGATATGTGTTGGTGCAGGCTCGATGGGCCGAAATGGCCTCTATCTGCACTGTGGGGATTCTGTGATAAGTGGCTATAAATTTTTCTTCTCCCCATTTATTTTCATTTACCCGAACGTTCCATTTTTTCACTAGATGGACAACTTTGTTGATATTTGCTTCTTATTGCTGACCCTGTTCTACTGTCATAAATGTATTTGTGAAGGTTTCTTTTCTATTCTTATCCTATATGAGTGAATCCCGCCTCTTGTCACTTCGCACTTAAGGGCTCGGCTAAGAATCGAGAAGTAAAAGAGCCACCGCCCCACGTGATCCCAGGTTCGCATATGCACAACGGTGCGCTCCTGGGCTCCGTGGGGGAGTACGGTGTGTGGAACTCGGCAACGTTTTAAAGGACGTTCTCGCAGGGAGGATCGCACGAGCTAGGTGCGGATTTACTTGCGATGTTGGCGGCCTACTCCTTCGTTTCACCGCCGACTGCAAATTCTGGCCCATGAACCCCCCGGACCTGCAGGATCGCTTTTTACACTAGCAACATTCTTGCACAGTGGAGCGCACACTCCATGCAAATGCAGGATATAAATTAGTAGTTACAAGGTTGCAAATATATTTGAATATACAATGGCCCGGAATTTGTGGTCAGCAGTGAAGCGACGGCAATCACCGTTAACCTCAAAGAAAGCTGCCCGCAAAGATCTCGCGATCTCTGTGGCGAAAACCTTAGCTTTCTCGACCTCAGTTTGATTGTAGTGCTGTCAAAGGTGGATTCCCAGTGTACAGCAGCAGTGATGTCATCAAGCTGGCTAAGGAGTCAACCACATTGAAGAATTCTCATAGACAGCAAACCGGGAAATAAAAAGAACAAATTATCATTCACTTTTTACATTTTTTTTAGAGAGAGTGAAATAAAGATTGGGATATACACATGGGGTTAAGGTAGAAGCTAAACTATCATGAACAAACTTTAAAAAAATATAATGTTTTATTATTTTAAAAATCTAGTAATTTTTATCACAGTGGAGAAATTTGACATTCCACAAATATAAAAATTAGTTTTTCAGGGCCTGAACGCTTGTTTAGCAGTCAATACGCCATTAAAACCCCAGTTACACCTATTTCAACAGGCTTAACTTTTTATGATATTAAGGGGAACAAGTAGGGTAGATAGAGAGAAACTATTTCCGCTGGTTGGGGAGTCTCGGACTAGGGAGCAAAGTCTAAAAATTAGAGCCAGACCTTTCAGGAGTGAAATTAGGAAACACTTCTACACACAAAGGGTGGCAGAAGTTTGGAACTCTCTTCCACAAATGGCAATTGATGCCGGATCAATTGTTAATTTTAAATCTGAGATTGATAGATTTTTGTTAACCAAAGGTATTAAGGGATATGGGCAAAGGCGGGTATATGGAGTTAGGTCACAGATCAGCCATGATCTCATTGAATGGCGGAACAGGCTCGAGGGGCTGAATGGCCTCCTCCTGTTCCTATGTTCCTATGGGGACTTTAACAGCGATATTAGAGCGGAAAGGGAGATGTTTTCGTCAGTTCAACTGATTTCACTGATTGCCGGCTCTGGGGAGTTCCACAGCACAGCCTGTGGCGGAGCAGGGAATGACTGACCACAACTTCAGGATTTCCGCGTTTAATTGCACATGCGCTAAATCCTGAAGTTACGGTCAGTTTCAGAGGGGTGATGACGATGACGCTGACAGTTTCGCCATCAGTACCCACCACAAACTCCGGGCCAATAAGTAACGTCCGTGGATTTTTACCTTATTGCTCCACATATATATATATAATTAAATAGTATTACTGGACCCGGCTTCGACCTAGCATTGGATTCAGACACGACAAAGACACACCCAGCCCAGTTGAGCCTGCCAAGTCCTCCTCACTAACATCTGGGGACTTGTGCCAAATTGGGAGTGCTGTCCCACAGACTAGTAAAGCAACAGCCTGACATAGTCATACTCACAGAATCATACCTTTCAGCCAATGTCCTAGATTCCTCCATCACCATCCCTGGGTATGTCCTGTCCCACCAGCAGGACAGACCAGAGGTGGCGGCACAGTGGTATACAGTCGGGACGGAGTGGCCCTGGAAGTCCTCAACAATGACTCTGGACCCCATGAAGTCTCATGGCTTCAGGTCAAACACGGGCAAGGAAACCTCTTGCTGATTACCACCTACCGTCCTCCCTCAGCTGATGAATCAGTACTCCTCCATGTTGAACTTGGAAGAAGCACTGAGGGTAGCAAGGGCACAGAATGTACTCTGGATGGGGAACTTCAATGTCCATCACTAAGAGTGGCTCGGTAGTACTACCACTGACCGAGCTGGCCGAGTCGTGAAGGACATAACTGCCAGGCTGGGCTTGCGGCAGGTGGTGAGAGAACCAACATGAGGGAAAAACCTACTTGACTTCATCCTTACCAATCTACCTGTCGTAGATGCATTTGTCCATGACAGTATTGGTAAGAGTGACAACCGCACAGTCCTTGTGGAGATGAAGTCCCGTCTTCACACTGAGGACACCCTCCATCGTGTTGTGTGGCACTACCACCGTGCTAAATGGGATGGATTAAAAACAGATCTAGAAGCTCTAAACTGGGCATCCATGAGGCACTGTGGGCCATCAGCAGCAGCAGAAATGTAATCCACTGCAATCTGTAAACTCATGGCCCGGCATATCCCTCACTCTACCATTACCATCAAGCCAGGCGAGCAACCCCAGTTCATTGAGAAGTGTAGAAGAGCATGCCAGGAGCAGCACCAGGCATACCTGAAAATGAGGTGCCAACCTGGTGAAGTTACAACACAAGATCACATGCAAGCTAAACAGTGGAAGCAGCATGCTATAGACAGAGCAGCATGCTACAGCAGTTCTCTTAAAAAATTGAAGACAAGCATAGATTATAATTTTTTGAGATGTAGACACAGTGAGCAGAAATCTTTTTTATTCTCCAGTGCCCATGGTGTGCAGAGTGGCTCCACCAAGCTATCACTGGATACTGAAATAACAACAGAAAATGCTGGAAATACTCAGCAGGTCAGGCAGCATCGTGGAGAGAGAAACAGAGTTAACGTTTCAGGTCGATGACCCTTCGTCAGAACTGGAAAAAGTTGGAGAAGTAACAGATATTTAAGCAAGTGTGGGGCAGGGAACGGGGGGAGGGGAGGAAAGAACAAAAGGGAAGGTCTGTGACAGGATAGAAGGCAGGAGAGATTAAGAGACAAAAGGGATGATGGTGTGAGGCAAAAGGAGATGGTAATGGGACAAGTTAAGAAACAAAAGATGGCTCGAGATGAGGTGTAAATGACAATGGCAGAATCATCAACAGCTGCCATGTGAGAGAGAGAAAAAAAATGATCGGGGCCGAGGTTATAGTCTGAAATTGTTGAACTCGATGTTGAGTCCAGAAGGCTGTAAAGTGCCTAATTGAAAGATGAGGTGCTGTTCCTCGAGCTTGCATTGAGCTTCGTTGGAACAGTGTAAGAGGCCGAGGACGGAGAGATCAGAGTGGGAGTGAAGCGGAGAATTAAAGTGACAGGCGACCAGAAGCTCGGGGTCATGCTTACGCACTGAACGGAGGTGTTCCGCAAAGCTGTCACCCAATCTGCGTTTGGTCTCCCCAATGTAGAGGAGACCGCATCGTGACTTCATAGTGAAGGCGCCCCTAGGTAGCAGCGATCATAATATGATTGAATTTTACATTCAGTTTGAGAGAGAGAAGAGTGGGTCCAAGACTAGTATTTTAAACTTAAATAAGGGCAATTATGAGGGCATGAAAGCAGAGCTAGCTAAAGTGAACTGGCAAATTAGGTTAAGGGATAGGTTAATAGAGTTGCAGCGGCAGACATTTAAGGGGATATTTCAAAATACACAGAATATATACATTCCAACAAGAAAGAAAAATTCCAAGGGGAGGACCCACCATCCATGGTTAACTAAAAAAGTTAAAGATAGTATTAAACTTAAAGAAAAAGCATATAATTGCGCCAAGATGGGTGGCAGGTCAGAAGATTGGACAGAATATAAAAAACAACAAAGAATGACTAAAAGATTAATAAGGAGAGAAAAATTAGAGTACGAGAGAAAGCTAGCTAGAAATATAAAAACAGATAGTAAGAGTTTCTATAGATATTTAAAAAAGAAAAGAGTTAACAAAGTGAGCGTTGGTCCTATAAAAAGTGAGTCTGGGGAATTAATAATGGAAAATAAGGAGATGGCAGTTGAATTGAACAGGTATTTTGCATCAGTCTTCACTATAGAGGATACAAGTAACATCCCAGAAATAACTGTAAATCAGGAAATGGAAGGGAGGGAGGAACTCAAGAAAATTATAATCACCAGGGAAGTGGTACTGAGCAAATTGTTGGAGCTGCGGGCTGACAAGTCCCCGGGTCCTGATGGACTTCATCCTAGGGTCTTAAAAGAAGTGGCTAGTGAGATAGTTGATGCGTTGGTTTTAATTTTCCAAAATTCCCTAGATTCGGGGAAGGTTCCATTAGATTGGAAAATAGCGAATGTAACTCCTTTATTCAAAAAGGGAGGGAGACAGAAAGCAGGAAACTACAGGCCAGTTAGCTTAACATCTGTCATAGGGAAGATGTTAGAAGCTATTATTAAAGACGTTATAGCAGGGCATTTAGAAAAGTTCAAAATAATCAGGCAGAGTCAACATGGTTTTGTGCAAGAGAAATCATGTTTAACCAATTTATTGGAGTTCTTTGAGGAAGTAACATGTGCTGTGGATAAAGGGGAACCGGTGGATGTACTGTACTTAGATTTCCAGAAGGCATTTGATAAGGTGCCACATCAAAGGTTATTGCGGAAAATAAAAGCTCATGGTGTAGGGGGTAACATATTGGCATGGATAGAAGATTGGCTAGCTAACAGGAAACAGAGAGTAGGCATAAATGGGTCATTTTCTGATTGGCAAGATGTAATGAATGGTGTGCCACAGGGATCAGTGCTGGGGCCTCAACTTTTTACAATTTCCTCTTGACATAATATGGTCAAAATCAGGAACTCTTATCTTGCTGGAGAAGATCAAAAAGATTCTGGAGATATGAAGAAGAAAAGAAAAGAAAGACTTGCATTTATACAGCGCCTTTCACAACCTCAGGACGTCCCAAAGCGTTTTACAGCCAATGAAGTAATTTTTGAAGTGTAGACACTGTTGTAATTTAGGAAATGCAATTTGCGCGCAGCAAGCTCCCACAAACAGCAATGTGATAATGACCAGATCATCTGTTTTAGTGATGTTGGTTGAGGGATAAATATTGGCCCCAGGAATAAAGACATATGGTGAAAGCAGGTGGGGGAACAGGACTGAGATACATTAGGCCAATTTTTTTCCATTCCTTAAATTCTTATGTTCTTAACCTGCCTGTGGAACATCATCCTAACATTTTACAACGCTGCATATTGTAGCACTAGCATACAGCACCAACACGCATGGTCTTACCAAGAGAATTAAAAATTTTATTTACTAGTAAATTGCCCATGGTCAGTTGATAAATACATTGTTTTTATATATAAGATGGTGACAGAGTTGGGAGGCTTCAGAAACCCGCTCCACAGAGCCACCTAGTGACCAGAGCCTGCAACTACATCATGACAGTTGACATTGGAAAATTGAATAGGAAATGTTGACATAGCAATTTCAATTGTAAGTGTTGACAGGAAAGTGTAAGCAGAGATTGTGAAAACAGTGTACGAAAGGCTGATATTTAAAGATATTTAGTAGACGAGAATCATATTTGTATAACTTCAAGTATAGCCATTGACCAAATAATATTACCCATAATTAGTCCAGGGTAACTACAAAGCTAAGACTTGTTCAAAATGTAGCTGCAGACAGTCAAAAGCAGTTTTGACTAAGTTTTAATAACAAACAGCCACAGACTGCAAGTGAAGGTTAAATCATTAAATAACATATTATGATGCTAAGTAGAAATTAGAATTCACTTAACAAAACTAATTGCAACGATATTTAAAAAATAATTAGTATAAGGACATAAAATGAGAGAGATCAAGATATAAAGTATTTATCTGGTCGATTAAAGTGAGATAGTTTGGATACCTCAAGACTAGTGAAACAGCGCTGATATGGGCCCTTGGTATAAAGGCCTTGTACCAGGGAAGCTAGAAATGAAAGAGATAAAGTAAATTCCAATGGGGTGAAAACTATAAACAAGATAACACTGAACATGGCAAAGTTGGTGGAAAAATACTGGAAAGGCGGGATGCTACCTTAGTCTGAGTGACAATGGTATTTTGACCATTAGAACCAATTATAAAAGGTGATTTTGTTAAAGACCATATATGGACACTGGCCAAACCAACTTTTGATAAGAAAAGGGTTAAAACCTCGATACTCAAAGAACAACTTCACACAGACTTACTGCGAGGGCAAAGGAACAGACTTAAGACGACATCTTCTGTGTCCGAGAGGTTCCAGAGACCTAGGGCTGTGAGCTACTCGTTAAAACTATCACCTAATATTAAGTATATTACGCTGTATGCTTAATAAATCTTGATCTATTGCTCAAACATACTGGCTGCTGCCTATTGGTGTCTTGTCCAAGAACTCAGAGATCATTAAGATCTTATAACAGTGAGTAAAGTTTGTGGACAGGAAGTGTGATTCCTCTGCAATAATACAATAAACTATTGGAAGTTCTTTTGAATCCAATATCGAATTTATTCCAACATCTCCAGTATCTGGAAAAATTAACAAAATATATAGAAACTACATGTAATAATGTAGGTTTTGTGACACAATATCGTATCCGTGTGTAGAATGTAGGGAGACAGGACAAGTATTTTTAATGTGAAGCTGACCCCGGGTCTAATTTAAGGTATGGCTCAATATTATAAACACAGATTACTGCATCGATATAAATGGACAACTACGAGATGATCATTTTTTCAGAGCTCCACATTTGTTGATAGATTTTCAAAACAGTTGTGGTTATTAAAATGCATGTGAACTACGCGTTTCCAGCGACTTTGGAAAATGTGACTACAGTATTTGCGTTGGTGAAGCAGCTCTGAGGAAATTCCCAGCCAAGATTTGAGCTGACAGATATAAACATTGCTCTGCAGCACTACCTGGTGGTCACAGCCTGCATCTGTACAAGACACAGCTTTTACTTTAGATATATTTTGCAGTGACAGGCCTTTGTGCGACACCTGTGGGGATGTTGGCTGATGACTGCACAGTGTTCAGCGCCATTCGCAACTCCTCAGATAATGAAGTAGTCCATGCCCGCATGCAGCAAGACCTGGACGACATTCAGGCTTGGGCTGATAAGTGGCAGGTAATATTCGTGCCAGGCAATGACTATCTCCAACAAGCGAGTGTCTAACCACCGCCCCTTGACATTCAATGGCATTACCATCGCCGATTCCCCCACCATCAATATCCTGGGGGTCACCATTGACCAGAAACTTATCTGGACCAGACACATAAATTCTGTGGCAACAAGAGCAGGTCAGAGGCTGGGTGTTCTGCGGCGAGTGTCTCACCTCCTGACTCCTCAAAGCCTTACCACCATCTACAAGGCACAAATCAGGAGTGTGATGGAATACTCTCCACTTGCCTGGATGAGTGCAGCTCCAACAACGCTCAAGAAACTTGACACTATCCAAGACAAAGCAGCCCGCTTGATTGGCACCCCATCCACCACCTTAAACATTCACTCCCTCCACCACCGGTGTACCATGGCTGCAGTGTGTAACATCTACAAGACGCACTGCAGCAACTCGCCAAGGCTTCTTTGGCAGCACCTCACAAACCCGCGACCTCTACCACCTAGAAGGACAAGGGCAGCAGGCGCATGGGAACACCACCACCTCCAAGTTCCCCTCCAAGTCACACACCATCCTGACTTGGAAATATATCGCCGTTCCTTCATCGTCGCTGGGTCAAAATCCTGGAGCTCTCTCCCTTACAGCACAGTGGGAGCACCTTCACCACAAGGACTGCAACGGTTCAAGAAGGCGGCTCACCACCACCTTCTCAAGGGCAACTAGGGATGGGCAATAAATGCCGGCCTTGCCAGCGACGTCCACATCCCATGAACGAATGAAAAAAACCTCAAGGCGCACATTACAGCACCACCTACAGATGTCATGGGGGAGTTGTGCGAATTAAAGCACAGGTCCAAAATGTGAAAATATTCGTCGGAGTTTGCGGTGGGTAATAACGGCGAACCAACAGCGTTCGCCGTTAGTACCCCTTTTAAACTGACCACAACTTCAGGATGTAACGCATGCGCATCTAAACGTGGAAATCCTGAAGTTGCGATCAGTCATTCACTGCTCCGACACGGGCTGCGCTGTGCCTTCCCCACCCCGCTCCACCCCACAGAGCCGGAAATCAGTGAAATCTCTCAAATCAGAGAAACTGACAAAAACTTCGGCTCTTCTGCGGTAATACCGCTGTTAAATTCCCCACTAAAAGTTAGAACGAAAGGGATTAGGTGTAACTGGGGTTTTAACAGCGTATTGACTGCTAAACAAAGGTTATGGCCCTGAAAAACTAATTTTACTTTTGTGCAGTGTTAAGTTTATCCATTTTAATAAAAATTAGAATTTTTAAGGAACTTTAAAAACAAAATAATTTTTTTTAAAGTTTGTTCATCTTTATTTCAGGTTTGCCTTTTCCCCGTGTGAGAGCCCCAGTCTATGTTTTGCTCTCTCTATCATTTTAAAAAGTTAGAATTTTAGGAGCTTACCCACTTCCTGATTCGCTGTTGGTGAGAATTCTGCGTTTTGATTGGCTGCTTAGACAGCTTGTTGACGTCACAGCAGCTCGCGCTAGGGGATCCCCATTAACTTCCGTTGATTTCAATTACGTGTTGGAAAACCCGAAGTTCTCGACACAGAGATCGCGAGATCTTGGTGCGAAGCTTACTTCGGGGCGAACGCCTTCGCTTCGCTGCTGACCGCAAATTCCGGGCCATTCTAGCTAGGGGGTGAGGGCCAGACCTAAATTAGAACAACATTTGGACATTCAGAAGTATTTAAACCAATTCAACTCAGTTCAGATTCTGGTTCAGAAATGGCTGTTATGTTTTTTTTTAAGTTTTGATGCTGAAGAATGGACGCACTTTGTAGCTACCCTGAGAGAATCTACGAAAAGATAAGTGACTGAACACAAACTAAATCAAAACATTCTATAAGAAAGAAAGACTTGTTTTCTCTCTCTCTCTCTCTGTCCTATCTCTCCCTCTCTTTCTCTCTCTTCCCCTCTCTCTCTTCCTATCTGGGTCCCCATCTCTGTCCCTCTTTCTCTCTATCTTGGATATAATCTTGATTGAAATGTGCTCTGTTTCTGTCTCACCATTTAAAATAACATCTCATTGCTGTCTGTCATTTTTTACACATAGTTAAAGTTGAAAGAGACAGACAGAGGGAGAGAAAGAGAGAGACAGACAGAGGGAGAGAAAGAGAGAGAGAGAGAGACAGACAGAAGCTTTTAAAGTGTATAGTGTAGACTATACACTTTAAAAGCCAATGTGGCACATAATATTGTTTATTTAATGTTTTGTTTTAAGATATTTTTATTTCCTTCCTCTCCTTTATTTTTGCTGAATGTTCCCAAGCCATGCACCATCCAGGTGAAAGGGTGGAGGAGTGATCTGGGCCCAGACCTCTGTGAAGATCTTGAGTCCAGCTTTCGGGATGTATGTGAGAGCAGCCTGATGCCACCTTTCCAGATGTCTGTCTCTCGCTGCACGGAAGCATCTGGTCTCTGCCAGCACCTCTGTACAGCTGCGAAGAGAATTCGAGAGCGTGGAGGGGGTGGGCCTATACTCTCTGGAGTTTAGAAGAATGAGACATGAGAGGTGATCGATCTCATTGAAACATGTAAGATTCTGAGGGGGACTGACCGGGCAGAAGCTGAGAGAAACAAAAGCAAAATACTGCGGATGCTGGAAATCTGAAATAAAAACAGAAAATGCTGGAAATACTCAGCAGGTCAGGTAGCATCTGCGGAGAGAGAAACAGAGTTAACGTTTCAGGTCGGTGACCCTTCGTCAGATGCTGAGAGGTTGTTTTCCCCTGGCTGGAGTGTCTAGAACCAGGGGGCATAGTCTCAGGATAAGGGGTAAGCCATTTAAGACTGAGATGAGGAGGAATTTCTTCACTCAGAAGGTTGTGAATCTTTGGAATTCTCTGCCCCAGAGGGCTGTGGATGCTCAGTCATTGAGTATATTCAAGGCTGAGATAGATAGATTTTTGGACTCATGGGGAATCAAGGGATATGGGGATCGGGCGGGAAAGTAGAGTTGAGGTCGAAGATCAGCCATGGTCTTACTGAATGGCGGAGCAGGCTCGAGGGGCCGTATGGCCGACTCCTGCTCCTAGTTCTAATGTTCTTATGTATCCTGGGGCCAATATTTATCCCTCAATCAACACCTTAAAACAGATGATCTGGTCATTATCACATTGCTATTTGTGAGACCTGGCAGTGCACAAATTGGCCGCCACGTTTCCCACACCACAACACTTCAAAAAGTAGTTAATTGGCTGTGAAACGCCTTGGGACGTCCTGAGGTCGTGAAGAGCGCTGTAGAAATGCAAGTCATTTATTTTCTTTATTATGATTTTTCATTCAAATGGTTCCACAGGCCGGGTCAGACCTGTTAAAATACCGGCAGTTTAAATGTTCTTCGTTTTGGTAAAAAATTGTCAGTTAACTTCAGTTCCAGAATGTTCCAGTCAATTATTATTTGTGTACCTAAATTTTTCCAGGTAAACAATTACGACCTTCTTGAATGTGTTTGTTTGTGGATAGCGGATTTGTCTTGGGGCCTGTTAAGCGAATCCATGTGACTAGGATAGTGCGGTGCTCATATTTTGTGCGTGTAACTAACTAACGAAAGCCCCTGAGGTCCTAAACTGGCAGTTACCAAAAGAAAAAAACAGCCTGTCTCTTTAAGCCCCTGTAGACATAGTCCTCGTTTTGTGTGAATCTTGTAAATTGAACTTACCCACTGATGTCATAAGTAGCTTTCCAAACCAAAGAGGTGAAAATTGAATCTGAGGACAAGATGAGTCACTCCTTGTGGTTTCCTTCAGCGATGAACATCCTTCAGCTGTCAGTGACGCAGGTAGAGAGAGACAGGGGAATTGTAGGCAGAGAAGCAGCAAAGCCCACACCTTACTGACTCCCATTCATATCCTTGCTACTGGGTCAGTAGATCACATGATGCTTATGAATGAGGAAGGCCATTTCTTTCAACTTTCAGCTTAGCTATTTTAAGATCATTCATGGAGTATGTGTTGCACAAATGTTCCTTGCTTTATGCAGTACTTTATATTTGTCTGCATTCAATTTAATCTGCCACACCAATAAATGTGCAGTATACTGTGCGTCCCGGAGCAACTCCATTGCAGCTGCAGGGGTGTAGCTTCAGACCAGCCTGGGAGCTGCGCTGGGGTTACCTGACCTGGTATACCTACATTCTCAGGCTGTTGCACATTTCCCTGGTGTTGGGAGGCTCCAGATCCTCTTTCAGGCCAGTCTAAAGTCGCACTTACCCTCTGCTGATTGCAAAAGAGCCATTTCAGGATATTCCCTGTGGCTGATGTCACTGAAGCTTCTTAGGAAGGAGGGAGACTCTACTCACAAGTTTGATCTGTGAAATGGATTTACAGAAATTAACTAGCACACCTGCCAAGTGCCACTCATTAAAAATAGCAATCACCCATTATGTCTCTGCTCAGATCACACCTCGAGTCCAATGACAGGTTCTGGTAACTGAGGCACAAGAGATAAATTAAAGCTCTAGAAGCATTTAATAGAACAGTAATTAAGCTTATCTAGGATTAAAAGACTGAAGGGAAATTAGGGATGGGCAATAAATACTGGCCTAGCCAGCGATGCCCACATCCCATGAACAATTTTTTTTGAAGTATGAGGAAAAATGGGAGAAAATTAGGTTATTTTGCTTTAAAAAGAGACTGAGATGACCTTATAAAGGAAAATCAGGTAGTAAATAGCTGCCTCTGCTGCTTCCTCTTACCCACTGAGCCAAACCTCCCCCTGGGATCTCCCTCACCCTAGCCCTGGGTAAGACAATGAGGTTGGAGCAGTGATGTGTTCCTTGTTGGAAAAAAAAATGAGAGCTACACTTAGAATTGCAATAGGCTCCAAAATGCTCAAGAATGCTCCATAACAGGTTTCAAAACTGAAAAATTGCTAGAGGTCATGTTTCCAAATCCTGCCCTACAAATGAGTTCTCCTGCCTTCTCCACCTTCAGTCATTTCACAATCCACCAGTGCTGAAAACTCTCATTTTGTGTACGACAATTAAAGTCATTTGGATGTAGCTGCTGAAGTTATGATAAGCCCTGTCCCGCCATTGTTTAAGTCCAACACCTTGCAGGTCTAAATCCAGGGCTGTTTTGAGCAGCCAGTTTTGAGGGCGGGGTGGCGAGGCTTTTAGGCTCCAATTCTGGCCTCTTGCGCATCCCCAATTTCCTTCGCTCCACCATTGGCGGCCGTGCCTTCAGCTGCCTGGGCCCTAAGCTCTGGAATTCCCTCCCTAAACCTCTCTGCCTCTCTATCTCTCTTTCCTCCTTTAAGTCGCTCCTTAAAACCTCTTTGACCAAGCTTTTGGTCACCTGTCCCAATATCTCCTTATGTAGCTCAGTGTCAAATGTTGTTTGATAACGCTCCTGTGAAGCGCCTTGGGACGTTTTACTACATTAAAGGCGCTATATAAATACAAGTTGTTGTTGTTGCTTTGTAGGTTGGGATGTCACTGCCTCAGGCATACACTTCAGACTGAAACTCTCTCTCTTCCGCGGTCTTGTCTGGGCCTGGGTGGCCCTGGAGATGGAGCATGCAGTGTCCGCTGGTACACTTGAGGTCTTCTGCAACTAGTAGGCACCACAGAGACTGGAGGGCATAATGGATATCAATAATAATATTGGTTTATTTCGTAAAGGCTACACCGAAAATCTCGCATCTAGAGTTTGCCAGCGTTGGCATATGTCACTCTTGAAAATAAACACAGTTTAAGTATTCAAACCATGTTTCAAACTGTTATTCCTAAACACTCTGGCAGTAAGCTAAATGGTACCTAGAGTTTATTAGAAAGAAATAAAACGGAAATACTCAGCAGGTCAGGCAGCATCTCTGGAGGGTGAAACAGAGTTAACGTTTCAGGGCGATGACCTTTCGTCAGAATTGGGAGATGTTAGAGATGTAACAGGTTTTAAGCAAGTACAGAGGCAGAGAAAGGGGGGAGGGGGAGGAAAGAACAAAAGGGAAGGTCTGTGATAGGGTGGATGTCAGGAGTGATTGAATGACAAAAGGGATGTTGGTGCGAGGCAAAAGATGGTAATGGCACAAGTAAAGGAACCACTCACAAAAAGGGAGAATGTTCAAAGTAAACTACTCGCAACAGCAGTGAGCCTGAAGCAAGTGTTTTGTCACTGGCACACATCACTGAAATTAAACGGCACAGATTAACCCTGTGGAGTACTGAATCTCTTTTGGAACTTGCACGTTTTGTTAACTGACAAAAATGATTTTTCAAAAGAGAATTGGATAAATACTTGAAAGGAAAAAAATGACAGGGCTATGGGGAAAGAGCAGGGATTAATTGAATAGCTCTACCAAAGAGACTGCACAGGCACGATGGGCCGAAGGGCCTCATGGAATAGTACAGCACAAAAGGCCATTCAGCCTATCGAGTCTGCGCCGGCTCTTTCAAAGAGCAATCCAGTTAGTCCCACTCCCCCGCTCTTTCCCCATATCCCTGCAATTGTTACTCCTTCAAGTATTTATCCAATTTAAAAAAATAATAATTCATGGGATGTGGGCGTCGCTGGCAAGGCCAGCATTTATTGCCCATCCCGAGTTGCCCTTGAGAAGGTGGTGGTGAGCCGCCTTCTTGAACCACTGCAGTCCCTGTGGTGAAGGTGAATTTACAGAACAAACGGGAAACTGTTCAACCTCCGTCGCCTCCAGTCCAGATCCAAGGTCATCCCATCCTCTGTCATCGAATTACAGTATGTAGACGACGCTTGCATCTGCGCTCACTCGGAGGTCGAACTCCAAACCATCGTCAACACCTTCACCGAAGCGTACGAGAGCATGGGCCTTACACTAAACATCTGTAAGACAAAGGTCCTCTACCAACCTGCCCCTGCCACATAGTACTGCCCCCCGAGTATCAAAATCCACGACAAGGCCTTGGACAACGTGGACCACTTTCCATACCTCGGGAGCCTACTGTCAACAAGGGCAGACGTCGATGACGAAGTCCAACACCGCCTTCAGTGTGCCAGTGCAGCCTTCGGTCGCCTGAGGAAGAGAGTGTTTGAAGACCAGGACCTCAAACCTGGCACTAAGCTCATGGTCTACAGAGCAGCAGTGATACCTGCCCTGCTGTATGCCTCAGAGACATGGACCATGTACAGCAGGCACCTCAAAGCACTGGAGAGGTACCACCAACGCTGCCTCCGCAAGATCCTGCAAATCCATTGGCAGGATAGGCACACCAACATCAGTGTTCTCGCTCAGGCCAACATCCCCAGCATCGAAGCTTTGACCACGCTCGATCAGCTCCGATGGACGGGTCACATTGTCCACATGCCCGATACGAGACTCCCGAAACAAGCGCTCTACTCGGAGCTCCGGCACGGCAAGAGAGCCCCAGGTGAGCAGAGGAAACGCTTCAAGGACACCCTCAAAGCCTTCTTGAGAAAGTGTAACATCCCCACCGACACCTGGGAATCCCTGGCCCAAGACCGCACAAAGTGGAGGAGAAGCATCCAGGAAGGCGCCGAACACCTCGAGTCTCTTCGCCGGGAGCAAGCGGAAGCCAAGCGCAGGCAGCGCAAGGAGCGCACATCAACCCAAGCACCCCACCCACCGTCTGCCCCACCTGTGACAGAGACTGTAGGTCCAGCATTGGACTCATCAGTCACCTGAGAACTCATTTTTAATGTGGAAGCAAGTCATCCTCGGTTCCGAGGGACTGCCTAAGAGAAGAGAAGAAGGTGCTCCCACAGTGCTGTTAGGTAGGGAGTTCCAGGATTTTGACCCAGTGACGATGAAGGAACGGCTGATATATTTCCAAGTCAGGATGGTGTGTGACTTGGAGGGGAACTTGGAGGTGGTGGTGTTCCCATGCGCCTGCTGCCCTTGTCCTTCTAGGTGGAAGAGGTCGCGGGTTTGGGAGGTGCTGCCGAAGAAGCCTTGGCGAGTTGCTGCAGTGCATCTTGTAGATGGTTCACACTGCAGCCACGGTGCGCCGGTGGTGGAGGGAGTGAATGTTTAAGGTGGTGGATGGGGTGCCAATCAAGCGGGCTGCTTTGTCCTGGATGGTGTCGAGCTCCTTGAATGTTGTTGGAGCTGCACTCATCCAGGCAAGTGGAGAGTATTCCATCACACTCCTTACTTGTGATTTCTCGTTTTAAAAATCATGCTGTGTGATTCTAAACAAAAGATGGGTCTGCAGGAGCTGTGAATGAGCTGGAGTTTAAGCTGGTGGCTTGGCTGACACCCAGCGGCCCACAATGCCCAGCGGGGCGGACACTCTTGCCGGCGGCGAGCGCTCCTTGTCTTTGTGCTAAATTGTCCCGCCGCGCAGCCCAGCCCAGCTAGGGAGGGAGGTTTGTCGGCAAACCGTGTGTGTGTGAGGAAATATAGGCAGATAAACCGACAATGAGGTGTGAGGCGCGGTTAGCAGGTTGGCGGGAAGGCTGCTGGCGCCTTTGTCCGTGACGAGAAGATCGGCGGGTAAGTGATGCGGACCGGAGAGGGGCAATGAGGGGTGGGGGGTTGATGCGGACCGGAGAGGGGCAATGAGGGGGGGTTGATGCGGACCGGAGAGGAGCAATGAGCGGTTTGATGCGGACTGGAGAGGGACAATGAGAGGTTTGATGCGGACCGGAGAGGGGCAATGAGGGGTTTGATGCGGACCGGAGAGGAGCAATAGTGCGAGCCCCGTGCTGCAGACTGAAGATTCAGACTGACTGAGTGTGCGGGGCCGAGCGCCTTTTATTGCGAGCTCTGCAGATCCCTCGGGGCTCCTGCTGTTACAAATGCTTTTTTAAAAAAAACAAATGCTTTTTTAAAAAAAATTAATTGCAAACTGTGGCATGCACTAAACGGAAGACTAATCTGTAACTTATTTTTGTTGTTGCACGTATTGTGAAAGCTGGGTGTACCGTGTGTGTGTAGGTTCATCTGTTTGTTGTGTTTGTAAACGTCGATTTGTGCGTTTTCTCGTTTTTGGTCCCGAGTATGAACGGAATCTCGCATCACTTAATTCAGTTTGGTGGCGTGCACACGATTAATTGCAAAAAAACCACCGATTTTTTCTGTGGGTGTGCAGAGCTTTGGCTGGGAGCATCACAACCCTGCAAAAAAAACCACCAACAGTTGCGTCTACGTGTGCAGTCCTCGGGCCAACACTTCATAAAATTAGCATTTTCACCTGATTTCTCATCTTTGATCAAGTAACAATGTAACGCGAAACTAGTTTGTTTCATGGCAAGTTGATCTCCCTCACTGGATGTAAGTGCTGCAATTCCCTTTAAAGAAATTCTAATTCTAGACTTTGAATGCTAATTTAAACCCGTTTAACATGTTTTTTTTAAATCAGCAAAACTATTTTTGATAAATGTAAAGTGCTCGAAAATCCAGTGCATTAGTCACATTTCTGTTAGCTTTTATCAAGCACTGATCTGGGAGTAAATCTGCTGAGTTACAATATCTGTAGTACAGGTATTGCAAGCCTGCAGCTGGTATAAAAGTAGCAAAGATATGAGAGAGGGTAATTTGCAGCCTGTTGGAACACAGTTCTCTTCCCTCGGGGTAGACCAGCATTTGTAGAGTGATAAAAGAAAGACTTGCATTTCTGTAGCGCCTTTCACGACCACCGGACGTCCCAAAGCGCTTTACAGCCAATGAAGTAATTTTGAAGTGTAGTCACTGTTGTAATGTAGGAAATGTGGCAAATTGTGCACAGCAAGCTCCCACAAACAGCAATGTGATAATGACCAGATAATCTGTTTACAGTGAGGGATAAATATTGGCCAGGACACCAGGGATAACTCCCCTGCTCTTTTTCGAAATAGTGCCATGGGGCCTTTTACGTCCACCTGAGCGGGCTGACGGGGTCTTGGTTTAACGTCTCATCCGAAAAACGGCACCTCAGACAGTGCAGCATTCCCTCGGTACTGCACTGGAGTGTCAGCCTAGATTTTTGTGCTCAAGTCTCATGGAGTGGGACTTGAACCCACAACCTTCTGTCTCAAGAGGCAAGCGTGCTATCAACTGGGCCATTGGCTGACACAGTAAATGTGTTAAGGGGCTATTATAAAGGCTTTCCTAACGAACCGTAGGAAATTACACAGGATTATTGTAACTAAATTATATGAAAAGTATTGAAATATTCCAGTGAGAAATACTTTGAACATAAATGACTTTGATGTTATTTCAAGTGCGTTTAAGTGATAGGTATGTTTTTCTAGGGTGTGGTAAGTGTGAGTTCAACGTGTAATAATATTTACAATCCTTATTGAAGCTTGGCTGTTGCCTTTTTCAAAATTTGCTGATATTGAACTTTGTGGGTTAAAGTCCTACTCCAGAGACTTGAACACAAAATCTAAGTTGACACTGTAGTGCAGTGCTGAGAGCCTCTCGGATGAGATGTTCAACGCTGTCTGCCCTCTTGAGTGGACGTCAAAGATCCCATGACACTATTTCAAAGAACAGGGGAATTCTCCCGGTGTCCTGGTCAATATTTATCCCTCAACCAACATCACCAAAACAGATTACCTGGTCATTATCACCTTGCGCTTTGGGATGTCCTGAGGTCGTGAAAGACGCTATATAAATGCAAGTCTTTCTTCCAGACTTTATTAGCCAAGCAGAAAAATGGCTCAATGTCCAATTTTGTCTTTGTAGCTAACTTATCAACGCAGTATTAAAGACCGAGACTGAATGTTTGTAATTCAAACCAGTTATTCAAGTGATTACATTTTATTTGAAAGCAGTGTCCTCCATTGTCAGCCTGTTTGGAATAACTGGTCCGATGATCTTTGAACAATTGCTGTTTGAATACAGAACACTGAAGGCATAATCCCGATTTAGTATTTTAATCCCGATGTAGTTTTCAAATATCCTGTTATGCTAAAGGCGACTGTCACCTGAGCATGTCCACAGCTGTGTTGTTCTGTCCATGCATGTCATGGCATGTTTGGTCACATGTCATTGGCTGCTGTTTCTGCCATGCTTTCAAACTTTTGTGGTATTTCTGAATAACCAGTCTCTTGCAATGAGAAACAAATTAAACT
The DNA here is from genome assembly GCA_030390025.1 of Squalus acanthias. NCBI lineage: Eukaryota > Metazoa > Chordata > Chondrichthyes > Squaliformes > Squalidae > Squalus > Squalus acanthias. The sequence goes on from CM059440.1 coordinate 4,096,729, forward strand.
TCAGTCAGTGCTGGAGTACTATGCATGAAATTCAGCAATTGACTATTACCTAGTAATTTGTTGGTTTAAAGTAGTGTATCGAATTCACTAAATGGGCATTTGCTTAATTTATATTTATGAAAGAAACAAAATAATTATGGATCATTAGAACATGCTAAACTGACTTACCAGAATTATAATAGTGACAATCGTGTGCAATGTGGCAGAGAATGCTATCAATATGTGTTGAATCTCATCCAGAGTCTCAGGAATGCTCTTGAGACACTGTCTTAAATTTCTGGCAGCAGTTTCTCCATCGAGTTCCAGTTGGAATAATTAAAATACTACCTAATGGGATTAAACACAGATGTGTTTTAAAAGGACACATTCATGTTCTCTTCATATTAACTAGAACGGGTTCCATAGCTTACTGGAGCTGTGGAATCTCCCCTCGTTCATGCTGCAGGAAGGATTGTTCAGCAGCAGCATGTTCAGTTCATTAGTGATTTCATTTTCTGGTGCAGTTTCTTTGCTGATGGGGAAAGTTCTGCATCAGCTGGTGATGAGAGCTGCTGTGCTGATCTGCATCGGGCCGAGTACTGAGCTTGCCCATGGCGCGAAGAGGTGGCAGTGTGCATCATCATCTGTTCACATTTACTGCTCTTTATGTTGCTGCCTCTGCAGTGTTTCTTGGCCCCTCTAGAGGCAACAACCAATTGAAGATCTATGAGGGGCTCTGTATATTCTCTCGTGATAGCCCCTCCCTTCCTATGGGGATCTGCCTGGCTTCTGACCTGTTCCTCCCACTAACTTCTGGCATGAATTTTAAACAGCGGCTTGCAATATAAATAGTTTACTTCCACATTGCTAGCAGCCCAGTCTATGACAGAATCTTATTTACTTGAAGTGGTTCTCTTATCCCCCTTTTATATAAGTTTACCCTTTCAAAACATATTTTGCATTTAATTTAGTTAGACGGTTGTTTAATAATTCCAACATAAACTCTATGGAGAGAACGCTCCCATGCCACCTCTCGGTGGCCTGGTACACTAATACAGCCATCTTTCTATTTAAATTCTGTTTATGGCTACCCGTAAAAGTTGTGGTATTTTGGAATAAGTTGTAATTAGCAGTATATTTACCCCCTGTGAAAGCCAATGTGCCAATATGCTAACCAATGTAAATGGGGTGAAAACATAAGAACATAAGAATTAGGAGCAGGAGTCGGCCATATGGCCCCTCGAGCCTGCTCCGCCATTCAATGAGATCATGGCTGATCTTCGACCTCAACTCCACTTTCCTGCCCGATCTCCATATCCCTTGATTCCCTTAATATCCAAAAATCTATTGATCTCTGTCTTGAATATGCTCAACGACTGAGCCTCCACAGCCCTCTGGGGTAGAGAATTCCAAAGATTCACCACCCTCTGAGTGAAGAAATTTCTCCTCATCTCAGTCCTAAATGGCCTACCCCTTATTCTGAGACTGTGAGCCCTGGTTCTAGACTCCCCAGCCAGGGGAAACATCTACCCTGTATGAATTTTGTATGTTTCAATGAGATCACCTCTCATTCTTCTAAACTCCAGAGAATATAGGCCCAGTCTACTCAATCTCTCCCCATAGGACAATCCCCCCCCCCCCCATCCCATCCCAGAAATCAGTCTGGTGAACCTTCGTTGCACTCCCTCTATGGCAAGTATATGCTTCCTTAAGTAAGGAGACCAAAACTGTACACAATACTCCAGGTGTGGTCTCGCCAGGCACCTATATAATTGCAGTAAGACGTCTTTACTCTTATACTCAAATCCTCTTGTAATAAAGGCCAACATATCATTTGCTTTCCTAATTTCTTGCTGTACCTGCATGTTAACTTTCAGTGATTCATATACAAGGACACCCAGGTCCCTCGGAACACCAACATTTCCCAATCTCTCACCATTAAAAAATACTCTGCTTTTCTATTTTTCCCACCAAAGTGGTAGTAAGAGATAAAAAGATTACCAATTGAAGCTCATCCTTCTAGTTTTCCAATCTCTGCATCCAACATTTTGAACAGCATTGGTTATATTGACTTATTCTGATCATTGTGCAACACTTTGCAGCTCTTTTAAATAAAAGACTTTTTCCAATTTTCTCCTATTATTCTTCCTCCCTCTTCTCCAGTTTTCTCTTGCCTCCGTTCTTGATGGTAAGTTACTTTTGTTCCTGGTGTTCTGTTCACCCCGTCGCCCATCCTTGAAATCTCAGCAGCTCCACTGACGCTTTTGACTTCATACTGTAACTTGGAAGCAGCGGCTGTTGCTGACTGGACTGAACAAATGGACATGTTATCCACTGAGCACATGCATGTAGTGCTAAGTGGCTTGAACTTCTAGTGTGCAGCTTTCAGTGATCACAATTATCAGATTAGGAGCTCCAAAACCAGCCTCCTCAATTCGACAACTTGCTGAGCAACACCAGCATCCCCGAGGGCAGTTGGGGATGAGCAGTAAACACCGGCCTTGCCAGCGATGCCCACATCCCATGAATGAATTTTTTTTAAACGAGGGAGTGGGCGTGTCAAGAATACACATCCAGTTGGTGCAGACGCATTATTGTAACTGGCATCTCGCCAAATTATGTTGTGCACTATCAAATTTATAAAACCTGATTTGCAACTATTATACAACAGCAGCTATTCAATGTGACTTTTTGGGGTGGGGTGGGGGGTGGGGGGAAGGTTCCTGGTATGTGGGCTGGTTTGTTGCCCTGAGAAGATGAGGGTTGGGCGTTCTTGTGTTGGTGTTTCCAAACTGCTGTTTCAGATTGTCGGATACTTCTGGTTTGTTGAGCAGAATATTTACTGTGGAACAGAGATGATAAGATTTCTGAAAAGTTCTGTTTGCCTTGATTTTATTCTCTTTTCCCCCCGGCCCCCTCCCCACCACCACCATCACTGCCGCCACCATGGTATGGCAGATGTTTTAATATCACGTTGTCATTGGGAAAATGGGTGAAAGACTTCTGGTCCATCGCTCTCTGTCTCTGCCTCTGTGTACAGAAAGCCGATTACTTACACCTCCCCCAACTATTTCTGCAGTGGACATATTGCTTCCTTCTGCCTTTGTCTTGGAATTCTCTCCCTCCTCTTCCCCATCATGCACAATATGATTTGGGGGGGGGGGGGGGGCTGGTGGTGGGGGAGGGGAGGAGTGAAGTAAAGGGCGGCTTGCATGGACGACGTGGCTGAAATTCTCAACCCACTAGTTTCAACTTCGGTAAAGGATTCTTTTCTGAGTTCCTTGGTCTATAGCATGGCATGAAAGCAGTCAGAACCATCCAGTGAATGCAGTTTTTACCTTTTTAAAACCTGCTTGGATTTCAATGTTTATTAGAACATCAGAAAAGGCAAGGACGCAAAAAGGCAATTTTCATACAAGGCACATTAGATACTAAATCTTTTTGCTGGTTGGTTGGTTTTTAAAACGAGCTTTTTTTCCCCTCTGTTTTCAGTTGCTGATTGGACGTTGTGACAATACGGTGGAAATTATCAATGCTGAAAAAACTGGATGGTGACCAAACTACACATTTGCCATTAACAAAGCCTTACACATAAACCTGCCTTGGCTTTGTGTTATTGGCAGAGTGACTATTTTGTCCGACTGTATACTTCAAATATTCGCTTTCGGTAACGGCCCAAGCCGCAGATTGCTAGCTCGATAGAGCATGTCTCTAACTGAGAATTTCCAACCTCTGCCGGACAATCAAAAGCCTCCTGATGAGAAGCCACCAAAAGAAAAGAACTTTCCAGGCCGTTTCTCCCTCTTGAATAGGAATGAAAGGATTGTAATTACAAGAAGTGACAGCTGCACAGATGAAAGTGTGTTAAAAATCACCATCACAGAGACGACAGTGATTGAATCAAACTCTGGGGTTTGGAGTGTCAAGGCCATGACCTACCTCAGCCTCTGGTATTTCTTCAGTTTCTGTACACTCTTCCTCAACAAGTATATCCTGACTTTATTGGAAGGAGAACCAGGAATGCTGGGTAAATATTATGCACCAATCAATCTTTAATGTTAATGTATTCCTGTTTTCACACTGACGGTGCTGGGCCTAACTCTGGCTAGCTTGCCAATTCTGACTACTCCAATCATAAGTAGCTTTGAACGAAATGACTTTTTAAAATTCTGTACATGCCGGGTGCAACCTACTGCCCACCCATGTCGAAGGCGAGAGTATTAACTATAATTTTCTGAAAATTGCAATTGTATATGAATCCGGAGGCATGCTGACCTCTTATGAAATTACTTCAAATATTTTTTTTAAAAGAAGAAATAATTGTGCTTCTGTATACTTTTGTGGTGGTTTCCTCTACAATCAACATGTAGAAAAATGTATTTGTATTAAGACTGTATGTGGAAATTACATTTTTAATCACCCAGAAAGGCTATTTTAAAGTTTGTTGGATACTGCAGACCTGTTTCACTTGTATCGGGAATGTCTGTCCTAAATCTAGAAACTCCTCTGTTTCCCCCCCCCCCCCCATCCAGCATCAGTTTCACTGCTGTTTACGACCCACCGGTTCATGATTTGTGCCAACGATCACTATAATTCAGTACTGAATTCTTGATTAATGAAGATTGACAAGTGCTGCTTGTACTAATCCTTGATCATCTTTTGCAGGTGCTGTCCAGATACTTACAACCACTGTGATTGGTTGTTTCAAAATGTACATCCCATGTTGTTTGTATCGGCATAAAACCCGAGCTGAATACCCACCAAACTTCCTCATGATTATGTTCTTCGTAGGATTAATGAGGTGAGCTGGAGCAGAAGAGGCAAATTTTATTGGTCAATCAACCAATCCTATTTTAATATTTTTATGTACCATTTTGCTCTTTAGATTTCTGTGTGGCACTCTTGGGTACACAGGGTGGGCAGGAAACTTGCTCCAGGCTGGTTGCTGTATAATTGGATATTAATTAAATCGGAAGAACCTCTCCTTGTGTAGAAGCACCTTTTGTCAGCTGTTACTTAACTGACTATTAATAGTTCAATTCATCAGATATTCCACCCAAAGTGGGACTAACTGGGAAAGTCATCTTAAATTTAGATTATTGCACTTTAGTGACAAACGTCTGGTTCTGAAAATGTGCTGAAGGTTTTCCTTGTATCCTCACAATGTACAGAAAGTTTTGTCCAAGCAAAACAGTGCTCTGTTGAAAAATACAAGCATCCTGTCCGATGATCCTATTCTAACCCTGGCCTAGTGTTTAGCTTTTACTTTACACAGCATCAGAATGTATTTTTAAAGTTGCACTGGAATATTCTTATAACTGGAGTGGCGAAAGTGATGGGAGTAACGGAAGGTAACATCTCAAAATCAGACTTCCCAAGTGAAGAGAAAGCTAAACTCCCCAGTGGCTTGGTGGGTAAGTTCACCACCTTGTGTGGTACTGTGATTGCCAGTGCCACTTAAACTGTTGTAGAATGGCGCCAGTGGGTTCAGTGTTTTTGGAATCGTAGTTTACTGTTTAAATTAAGAAATAATTATGTCGCCCTCATTAGGTGCTTTTTATCTTCAGTGGTGCAGTTAAGACACTGTCACTATTGCATAAGAATTAGGAGCAGGAGTAGGCCATACGGCCCCTCGAGCCTGCTCCGCCATTCAATATGATCTTCGACCTCAACTCCACTTTTCCGCCCGATCCCCATATCCCTTGATTCCCCTAGAGTCCAAAAATCTATCGATCTCAGCCTTGAATATACTCAACGACTGAGCATCCACAGCCCTCTGGGGCAGAGAATTCCAAAGATTCACAACCCTGAGTGAAGAAATTCCTCCTCATCTCAGTCTTAGTGGAAAGCAACAGAAATCGTATATATCTGGGGAGAGTGGGTTGCTGGTCCCTAGCCTTAAACCACCATCCGAATGTGACTTTTTTTATATGTAATATGAATCATTAATGCTATGCGATGCGAATGTGGTCTAAAATGAATGAAGACTAAAAACCCTCTGGTTTCCATATTGTTCATACAACCTCAATGGGACGGGGGGTGGGGTCACTGTTCTATTTAATGAACTAGCCAGGCAGATATAAAAACAGTCTTTAAGGCGAATCAGCTCTCTATAACTTGAATTTGTGCTTGCTTCTGCCCATCAGTTCAACCTTTAAACTTCTATTTAAACACTTCCGGCCCTGACTAGCATCCATCGCAATGAGCTTTTACTTTGACCATTGGCCACAGTTCGGATTTGCCACTATGCTCCCTGCGGGATGTTCTAATCAGTTCTCCAGCAAATATTGGCTAGCGGATCAGGGCGCACAGCAGTCTAACTTATAGCATTTGTCACTAATATCGCCATTGCAGCAAATTCCATAGTCAGTTATTCAACACATTTCTACCCAACTACTGGAGTAATAGTCGATGGTCCTGTGTGCAAACAGCTTGAATAAGGGACTAAAGTACAAATTAAAAATATTGGGAATTCTTTGTTATTAGATAATCAAATTTCATAATTTACAGAATATTTTTGATCCCTCTAAATATGTTATTAAATTGAACATCATCAAACTACACTAAGAGCGATGTCTCCAAGTTAAATGCAGTAACTCTTGCGGACTTTTACTTCATTAATCTGCATTGTCTTAGACAATCTGTATTTGTTCATGATTAATACTGACTATAGCTATGCCACTGAATACTTTCTGTTTGCTTTCAAATTTCACTAAAGGGATTTGCTGATGTGCTTTTTTTGTTGTGCAGGTTTGCTACAGTAGTTTTGGGACTAGTAAGCCTAAAGAATGTAGCCGTTTCATTTGCAGAGACTGTAAAAAGTTCAGCGCCAATCTTCACTGTAATTATGTCTAGGCTTATTCTGGGAGAATACACAGGTAAGCAGTCCTGTTTCGATAGTAAATATAATTGTAATATTGCCAAAACTCTGTCCCCCAATGTAATCATGGATTGTGGTAATAAGTGCCAATTTACCTGTGCAAATAATGTTGGAAAATAGACTTCCCCTGTTGCTCATGCTCTTGTCCTATCTTTATGGAACTTGGAGGATACTTGGGATCTGTAGGAATTCTTGTAGATTTTACCACAACAAATATCTAAATCCTAGTTTATTAAATATGTACATTTTACACATCCTTCATATCAAACCACAGGAATCCTATCTGAGTATAATGGACTCCGCCCCTTCCTCCTGCTCATCTGCTGCTGAAACCCTCATCCATGCCTTTGTTACCTCTAGACTTGACTATTCCAATACTCTGCTGGGCGGCCTCCTATCTTCCACCCTCTATAAACTTAAGCTCATCCAAAATCTACTGCACGTATCCTAACTCGCACCAAGTCCCGTTCACTCATCACTGTGCTCGCTGACCTACATTAGCTCCCCGTCCGGCAACGCCTCAATTTAAAAATTCTCATCCTTGTTCTCAAATCCCTCCGTGGCCTCTCCCCTCCCTATCTCTGTAACCTTCTCCAGCCCTACAACCCTCTGAGATCTCTGTGCTCCTCCAATTCTGGCCTCTTGCGCATCACTGATTTTAATTGCTCCACCATTGACGGCTGTGCTTTCAGCTGCCTAAATTCTGGAATTCCCTCCCTAAACCTCTCGAACCTCTCTCTCCTCCTTTTAAGACGCCCCTTAAAACCTGACTCTCTGACCAAGCTTTTGGTCATCTGTCCTAATAGCTTCTTATGTGGCTCGGTGTCAATTTACTTGATAACGCTCCTGTGAAGCACCTTGGGACGTTTTACTACGTTTTTGGTGCTATATAAATGCAAGTTGTTGTTGTATTACTACATTATCTCTCCTGCTTTGTAATCCTAGGTTTATGGGTTAACATGTCTTTAATGCCTATAATGGGTGGATTGGCATTGTGTACAGTCACAGAAATCAGCTTTAACATGCTTGGCTTCTCAGCTGCTTTGTCCACCAATATCATGGACTGGTAAGTACTTTTTATACACATTTCCATTTTTTTTAAATTGGGAAGTTTTGAAACTTCCGTGCTTGTAAATCACATGGCTATATGCAGCATTTAGCTGCAGTGCAGCAGTTTAAAGATCCCTTATTAGCACTGTTGGCCTAGCAGTATTGGATCTGGAATGGAACATGTAATGTTGCTAGCCTATTTTGTTCCATACAAATACCCAAAATATTTTTACTTTTGTGTTTCATTGAGGGTTGCTGCATGATTTCTAAATCCCAAAGAATGAATGCAGCTATTTTAGCGGAAACGGACTTATGAATTTATATAGTACCTTGTCATATCTTTCATGTCTCCAAGCGCTTCCCGTGCAGTGAACCATTCGGAAGAATAAGGAAGCCACATACTCCTGGGAAAATAACTGTCTAAATGAGGTAGAGGAGCAAAGGGATACAGATACACAAATCACTAAAAGTTGCGATGCAGGTTAATAAGGCCATTTAAAAAAAAAAAGCACTGGTGTTCATTTCTAGAGGGATAGAATTGAAACAACAACAACAACTTGTATTTATATAGAACATAACATAAGTAGTAAGAGCAGGAGTCGGACATATGGCCCCTCGAGCCTGCTCAGCCATTCAATAAGATCATCGCTGATCATCGACCTCAACTCCACTTTCCCGCCCGATCTCCATATCCCTTGATTCCCCATGATGCCAAAAATCTATCGCTCTCAGCCTTGAATATACTCAAAGACTCAGCATTCACAGCCCTCTGGGGCAGAGAATTCCAAAGATTCACAACCCTCTCAGTGAAGAAATTCCTCCTCATCTCGGTCTTAAATGGCCGACCCCTTATCCTGAGACTATGCCCCCTAGTTCTAGACACTCCAGCCAGGGGAAACAACCTCTCAGCATCTACCCTGTCAATCCCCTTCAGAATCTTGTATGTTTCAATGAGATCACCTCTCATTCTTCTAAACTCCAGAGAGTGTAGGCCTATTCAACACAATCTCTCATCATAGGACAGCCCTCTCATCCCAGGAATCAATCTAGTGAACCTTCGTTGCACCGCCTCCAAGGCAAGTATATCCTTCCTTAGATAAGGAGACCAGAACTGTGCACAGTACTCCAGGTGTGGTCTCACCAAGGCCCTGCACAATTGTAGCAAGACTTCCTTACTCTTATACCCCAACCGCCTTGCAATAAAGGCCAACATGCCATTTGCCTTCCTTATTGCTTGCTGTACCTGCATGCTAGCTTTCTGTGTTTCTTGCACGAGGACACCCAAATCTCTCTGAACACCAACATTTGAAAGTTTCTCACCATTTAAAAAAATATTCTGTTTTTCTGTTCTTCCTACCAAAGTGAATAACCTCACATTTCCCTACATTATACTCCATCTGCCACCTTACTGCCCACTCACTTAGTCTATCTATATCCCTTTGCAGACTCTTTGTGTTCTCCTCACATCTTACTGTCCCACCTAGCTTTGTATCATCAGCAACCTTGGATACATTACACTCGGTCCCTTCATCTAGGTCATTAATATAGATTGTGAATAGCTGAGGCCCCAACACTGATCCTTGCGGCACCCCACTAGTTACAGCCTGCCAACCTGAAAAAGATCCGTTTATCCCTACTCTCTGTTTTCTGTCCGTTAACCAATCCTCTATCCATGCTACTATATTACCCCCAACCCCATGAGCCCTAATCTTGTGTAATAATCCTTTATGTGGCACCTTATCGAATGCCTTTTGGAAATCCAAATATACTACATCCACTGGTTCCCCTTTATCTACCCTGCTAGTTACATCCTCAAAAAACTCTTAATAAATTCGTCAAACATGATTTCCCTTTTATAAAACCATGCTAACACTGCCTAATCATGTTATGATTTTCTAAGTGACTTGATACCACTTCCTTAACAATGGATTCCAGCATTTTCCCGACGACTGATGTCAGGCTAACTGGCCTGTAGTTCCCTGTTTTTTCTCTCCCTCCTTTCTTGAATAGCGGTGTTACATTTGCGACCTTCCAATTCGCTGGGACCTCTCCAGAATCTAGGGAATTTTTGAAGATCAAAACCAATGCATCCACTATCTCTTCAGCCACCTCTTTTAGAACCCTAGGATGTAGGCTGTCAGTGTTGGGGCCTCAGCTATTTACAATCTGTATTAATGACCTAGATATAGCGCCTTTAATGTAGTAAAATGTCTCAAGGCGCTGCACAGGAGTATTTTAAGACAAATTTGACACCGATCCACATAAAGATAAATTAGGGCAGGTAATCAAAAGCTTGGTCAAAGAGGTAGGTTTTAAGGAGCGTCTTAAAGGAGGAGAGAGAGGTAGCGAGGCGGAGAGGTTTAGGGAGGGAATTCCAGAGCTTAGGGCCCAGGCAACAGAAGGCACGGCCACCGGGGGGGGGGGGGGGGGGGGGGGGGTTTTAGTTATGCTGTGGATATGTGGTCGGAAGCTCATTTCAGGGTCAAATATGACACCAAGGTTGCGAACATTGTGGTTCAGCCTCAGACAGATGTTAGGGAGAGGGATGGAGTCAGTGGCTAGGGAACGGAGTTTGTGGCGGGGACCGAAAACAATGGCTTCGGTCTTCCCAATATTTAATTGAAGAAAATTTTGGCTCATCCAAAACTGTGTGTCAGACAAGCAGTCTGACAATTTAGAGACCATGGAGGGGGTCGAGAGAAGAGGTAGTGAGGTAGAGCTGGGTGTCGTCAGCGTACATGTGGAAACTGACGCTGTGTTTTCGGATGATGTCACCAAGGGGCAACATGTAGATGAGAAATGGGAGGGGGCCAAGGATAGATCCTTGGGGGACACCAGAGGTAATGATGCGGGAGCGGGAAGAGAAGCCGTTGCAGGTGATTCTCTGGCTACGATTAGATAGATAAGAATGGAACCAGGCGAGTGCAGTCCCACCCAGCTGGACGACGGTGGAGAGGCGTTGGAGAAGGATGGAGTGGTCAACCGTGTCAAAGGCTGCAGACAAGTCAAGAAGGACGAGGAGGGATAGTTTACCTTTGTCACAGTCACAAAAGATGTAATTTGTGACTCTGATGAGAGCAGTTTCGGTACTGTGGCAAGGGCGGAAACCTGATTGGAGGGATTCAAACATGGAATTGCGGGAAAGATGGGCACGGATTTGGGAGGCGAGAACACGTTCAAGGACTTTGGAGAGGAAAGGGAGGTTGGAGGTGGGGCGGTAGTTTGCAAGGACGGAGGGATCAAGGTTTTTTTGAGGAGAGGGGCGATGACGGCAGATTTGAGGGAGAGAGGGACAGTACCTGAGGAGAGAGAACCGTTAACAATATCAGCTAACATGGGAGCCAGAAAAGGAAGTTGGGTGGTCAGCAGTTTGGTGGGAATAGGGTTGAGGGAGCAGGAGGTGGGTCTCATGGACAAGATGAGTGCAGAAAGATCATGAGGGGAGATCGGAGAGAAACTGGAGAAAGATGTGAGTTCAGGGCTAGGGCAGGGGGGAGCCTTTAGAGGAAGTTTGGCCCAGTGGGCTAGGGGAAGGAAGGGAAGTGGCAGAGGCAGCTGAACAGATGGTCTCAATCTTAGAGACAAAGAAGTCCATGAGCTCCTCACACTTGTTATCGGAGGTGAGGGTGGAGGAGACCAGGGAGAGGGGTTTAAGAAAAGCAGAGAAGTTAAGTTAAACTTGTATCGAACCTTGGTTAGACCACACTTGGAGTACTGTTCATAGTTCTGGTCTCCATATCATAAAAAGGATATAGAGCCACTTGAGAAGGTGCAAAAAAGATTTACTAGGATGATACCAGAACTGAGAGGTTCCTATCGGGAAAGGCTGAACAGGCTGGGGCTCTTTTCTCTAGAAAAGAGAAGGCTGAGTCTTTAAGATTATGAAAGGGTTTGACAGGGTAGACGTAGAGAAGATGTTTCCACTTGTGGGGGTGACCAAAACTAGGGGCCATAAATATAAGATAGTTACTAATAAATCCAGTAGGGAATTCAGGAGAAACTTCTTCACCCAGAGAGTGGTGAGAATGTGGAACTTGCTACCACAGGGAGTGGTTGAAGCGAATAGTATAGATGCCTTTAGGGGAAGCTGGATAAACACATGAGGGAGAAGGGAATAGAGGGTTATGCCGATAGGGTGAGATGAAGAGGGGTGGAAGGAGGCTCGTGTGGAGCATAAACACCGACACAGACCAGCTGGGCCGAATGGCCTCTTTCTGTGCTGTAAATTCTATGTTCCATGCAGTGGATTTCAGATAAATATGTATTGATCATCTGCCTTTTATTACTGGATATACATAAATCAGTACCATTCCATTAAAACATTTTTTTTAATGAAAGTGCAGTTTTGGTCGCCTTATCTGAGGAGGGATGTTCTTGCCATGGAGGGAGTGCAGCGAAGATTCACCAGACTGATACCTGGGATGGCAGGAATGACGTATGAGGAGAGATTGGGTCGATTAGGCTTATATTTGCTAGAGTTTAGAAGAATGAGAGGGGAATCTCATTGAAACTTATAAAATTCTAACAGGATTAGACAGACTAGATGCAGGAAGGCTGTTCCCGATGGCGGGGGAGTCCAGAACCAGGGGTCACAGTCTAAGGATAAGGGGTAAGCCATTTAGGACAGAGGTGAGGAGGAATTTCTTCACCCAGAGAGTGGTGAACCTGTGGAATTCTCTACCACAGAAGGCAGTTGAGGCCAATTCATTAAATATATTCAAGAAGGAGTTAGATATATTTCTTAAGGCTAAAGGGTTCAAGGGATATGGGGAGAAAGCAGGGACAGGGTACTGAATTTGGATGATCAGCCATGATCTCATTAAATGGCGGAACAGGCTCGAGGGGCTGAATGGCCTACTCCTGCTCCTATCTTCTATGATTCTATGAAAATAGTTATTAAAATCTTTCCCGTTCTATATTAACACACAGGACTGAACATGAGTTAATCTGTGTTTCTATTTTTGCCTTGCCTCCATCTCCATGCAATTCTTCTGATTGGCCTAACTAGCCTTTAACAAGCATAAGTCTCAGCATAGCTCTGAGAAGAAAAGTCTGTTGCTTTCTATCAGTCTAGCTCGCTTGTTTATTCACACCTATTTGTAAAACAAAACTAATACAAAGCAAAAAGAAAAGCCCTTAAATTAGAAAACTGTCGTTAGATTTTCCAAAAGTAGTGGCTCTATTTTGTTCTCCTCACTGTTAAAGTCAGCAGCAATCTCAAACCCTCTTCAAATGCAGTGGTTCAGTAGCTGCTGAATCTAGCTTACAGCCTTTGGAATCTAAAGTCAAATTCTTGTGATATTGCAGTTATATTTGCAGGCACATTTAACACTGTTCTCCTAAATTCCTGTCTCCCACTCGCATTGCAATTTGCCTCATCTATAGTGTGCTATTTTGGTGTAATATTATGATAAAGGCCTACTATATTCATTTTAGATTTAGATTTCTAGCCAAGAAAATGGTTGCTGACTAAGATGTATAAATTCGTCAGTTACTCTGAAGTGGCAGTCGTGGTAACGCATTTCTCTTTAGTTTACAGAATGTCTTCTCTAAAAAATTGCTTAGTGGAGACAAGTATAAATTCTCGTAAGTATCAATCAATGTAATTTCATTTTTTTTTAAATTCGTTCTCGGGATGTGGGCGTCGCTGGCAAGACCAGAATTTATTGCCCATCCCTAATTGCCATTGAGAAGGTGGTGGTGAGCCGCCGCCTTGAACCGCTGCAGTCCGTGTGGTGGTTGGTGTATACTTCTTTGTAGCGGTTTGTTACAACTGAGTGTCTTGTTCAGCCATTTCAGAGGGAAGTTAAGAGTCAACCACATTGCTGTGGGTCTGGAGTCACATAGAGGCCAGATCGGGTAAGGACGGCAGATTTCCTTCCCTAAAGTACATCCGTGAACCAGATGGGTTTTTACGACAATCATGGTCACCATTACTGATGCTAGCTTTTTATTCCAGATTTATTAATTAACTGAATTTAAATCCGCCAGCAGCAGCTGAACTCGTGTCTCCGGATCTTTAGTCCAGGCCTCTCGATTACTAGTCCAGTAACATAACCACTATGCTACCGTCCCACACCTCCCCCCCCCCTACTGTTCATCTGTTTAGTATCATTGCAGTTAATTACTTTACTCAGTGTGACTCCCTCTGTATCACGTAGTTTGATCAAAATAAAATCAAACTTTCGTTTACATTTGAACTTGTGCCTTTCCCTCCTCTGTTTGCGAACCAATACTTTCCCAGTCTTCCTCCCACCACCGTACTTTTTCTCTTGGTCTTGCTGCTGCTTCTTTCTTGTCCCATTGCTTCTTCAATCACACTGCCTGAGCTCAGACTCCCTTGCATTACAGTTTGCCTCTCTGCACAGAACATGTGTGTGAGATGGATGAGTTTTAGGATGTATTTACCCACCAACTTTAATGTCGCAGCAAAGTTTCTGCTGTGCTGCCGTCCCTGGTTGGCGTGTTTATATAAAAAAACACCCTAGGCTGCAGTGTAAACACGGTCTGCTGCAGTATGGGTTTCAAAGTCCGCAGTGGAGTGAGGGAAGGTCTGGAACTTTGACAGCTAAGCGAGAAAGTTGGAAAATTTACTAAAGAATTGGATATCCTTCCTGAGGATACTGAATGATCTATTTGTCATTGCTGGTAAATTTTTAGAAGCTACTGCACGTGCTTTGAATATTGTGGCATCACACACACGGTGATACAACAACATCAACAAGCTTCAGTGATTTGAAAGCCAGGAAGTACGGTTGAGTTTTAGCGGAGGCAGTGTGGATTGGCTCTCCAATCCCAAAACTGACTTTAGAGCAATTTTCGCTCCGTTTATTTGACGCAGTATAAATGCATCCTGGCAAAGGCACCACTGCAGTCATGTGATAGAAATTGGATAAACTACTTAGAAATTTTCATTAATGAAAAGTGACGGCTGCTATTCAGTTCTGGTCACCACACTTTAGGAAGGATGTGAAGGCACTTGAGAGGGTGCAGAGGAGATTTACCAGAATGGTTCCGGGGATGGGGAATCTTAGCTACAAGGACAGGTTGGAGAAGCTGGATTTGTTTTCATTAGAGCAAAGGAGGTTGAGGAGTGATTTGATAGAGGTGTACAAGATTTTGACGGGTTTGGATAGGCTAGACGGGGAAAGGCTGTTCCCACTAGTTGATGGTACAAGGACTAGGGGACACAGATTTAAGGTTTTGGGCAAGAGATACAGGGGGGATGTGAGGAAAAACCTTTTTACACAGCGAGTGGTGAGGACCTGGAACTTGCTACCGACGGAAGTGGTGGAAGCGGAGACACTCAATGTTTTCAAGGGGAGACTGGATAGGCACTTGAGGGAAATAAACTTGCAAGGCTACGGGGATAGAGCGGGGGAATGGGACTGACTGGATTGCTCTACAGAGAGCCGGCACGGACTCGATGGGCTGAATGGCCTCCTTCTGTGCCGCTATGACTCTGTGTGCTTGATTTATTTAGGTATAAAAACTTAACATTTTAATCATTATACACCAATGCATGTAAGGAAATTGTTCCCTCGAGGTAGAAACTGGCAAATAATGAAATGTATTTTTATTTTTTAGTTAGTTGTACTAAGCGCCCAGTAGCAGAATTGTAAATGTTGTAAGTTGCTGGCCGAAACTAGACTTGTAGGACAACTGTAGAATTCTACCAGTGCACTTTCATTACAACAGCATTTATACTGTGTCAGATGCTTTTATCCACTTGTATGCATTTGTAACCTTGGGGCTTTTAGCCTGAAATAATCCTATAATGTCGAATATTTGGTCACTTCCGAAGCTACATCTAAATTCTCCATTTAACAGTAGTTGAAAGTAGCGTAAAACTGCCATTACAGATACATTCCAATCTGCTGGAGCAAAACTGTTTTTCGGTGAAGTAGGATGTTCCAAGTTAATCTCAATGTTGTAAGATTTCTGTCTATTTTACAATATGCGCTCTCTGGATTTCTAGACCACCTGAACTGCAGTTCTACACCAGTGCTGCTGCTGTGGTGATGCTAATTCCAGCGTGGATTTTTCTTATGGTAAGAGGACTTATTTAGGAGCTGTAGTACTAGTTTTCAGCTAGCCAAAAAGATGCCTGGTTCCCCCCCAAACCTAAACACCATTCTTTTTGAATATACAGATATATATTTAGGAATAGAGCACAAGGAATACCTCAAACCAGATTCTTCTTTCTGTTCAAATGCAAGGTTTTTATCTTTTGACATGAGCTTTTTATCCTGGATCTGCCTGAGAAAGCAGAAATAATTCAACCTGGTTGCAGTGACCTTTACTTGCAACAGTCTAGTGTTTTAAAGTCATTTTACATGTCTTTTTTTTTTAGTTTTTTTTAAAAATGTGTGAGGGATGTCATGCACTCTTCGAGAATATATTGCCTTTTTTAAAACCACCTGTATTTTCTCCTTTTGGTGGACCTCCTATGCTATGCACCTCCTGTAGCTGAAAGGATGGGGCAGGCAGCTTGCTCTTGGACCTCATTCAAAATTTGAGGTCTTAAATCAGCAGTAACATCGGAAGCATTTTAAATAAAATGCAGAAAATTAGCAAACGGTGTTGATGTCTAGTCCTGCATAAAGCGTAGAATGAACCCTTTTGTTTACTGTGTGTGTTGGTTCTCATAATATTTTGTTTATGTCAAATGCCTTCGGGGTGGGGAGGAGGAGAATTACATTTTATGAAGTAAATTTAGAGAAACGCATGGACCAATGGAGCGTATCTTTATTCAGTGTCTTGTTTTTAAATTTTATTTTCTTTCTCTCTCCTTTGGTTCTCCCACACCATCCAATGCAAGAACGAGCAGGGTACCTCCTCCGACTTTTTGAATGTTTCATTCTATAAAAGATCTGAGAGGGGCCCAAGATTAGCATGCCATCTTCCGATGTTTTAGTTAAAACTGGATGTCTGAGTGAGCATTTATGGGTGTGTTGTGCAGTGCCTTTGTGCAGATTTTTTTTTTTTTAAGTTAAATTTTGGTTAAAATTATTACTGCAGCTCAGAAGAGCTTTAAGGGGTTGTCCCAAGAGTGTAGTCATAAGAAACTATTGTGAAATGTTTAAGAGGCTTTTACTTGCATTTTTTAAAATTCACCCTATTTCAGGAGAGCGTTCTCCATGTGCTGTTCTGCTTTTATACCCCAAGTTGGAATCTGGTCTTTAGTAGGCACACTGGAATCTACGTTTAACACTGAGACTCAGCGAGCGAGCGCGCGCAACGGACTGGCTCCTCGAGTTTACATAACTAAAACCAGCAGTCTTATCTCAACTGCAGAATCAGAGACCCACTATTCTGAAGACCTGTGCAATGGCGGCTTCTCTCTCGGACACCTCGGGAATAGCCCACGGTGCTATCCTCTGCCCCTTCCTTTTGCTAATTTGCATGTTCTCCTTAAATATGAGGTGAGCTTCCACATGTATGTTATTCTAGACCTATCTCCCCACGACACTTGACTCCATTGGCAACTCTTTGTGGTGTCAATTTGCTTTTCTAATTAAATTGTTGATTAGCCAGAACTCGACTGAGCATTAGGTTGACTAAAGCTACCTACTTAGTTTCTGCTGAAAATCCTTACCCTTGACCTGACTCCATCCCTCTTCCCATCTGCTAGCTCAGGATGAATCAGATGGGTAACCTCAGTGTCCTGTTTGATCTTCAGTTGAGTTTGAAACCCATGCTATCCATAAATCAAGCTTGCTCATTTCAATTTCTGGCTCTGCATTTACCTCACCCCCCCCCCCCCACCCCCACTAAAACCCTTATCCACACTTTTGTTATCCCCATGGGGAGACCAAACGCAGATTGGGTGACCGCTTTGCGGAACACCTCCGTTCAGTCCGTAAGGGGGACCCCGAGCTCCCGGTGGCCTGTCACTTTAATTCACCGCTTCACTCCCACTCTGACCTCACCGTCCTCGGCCTATTACACTGTTCCACGGAAGCTCAGCGTAAGCTCGAGGAACAGCACCTCATCTTTCGTTTAGGCACGCTACAGCCCTCTGGACTCAATATCGAGTTCAACAATTTTAGATCATAACCTCAGCTCCAATCACATTTATATTTTATTTTATCCACCCTTTTATTTGTCCCCCCCCACCTTTTTTTTCCTCCTAGAAGCTGGCAGCTGTCCTTCATTCTGCCAGTGGATTTCACACTTCATTCAGCCTTAATCTGTCACATTAACACCACCTCTAGCCTTGCATATCTCTTAATGTCTCTTCATCTCCACCTTTGTTCCTTTATCCCCTCCCCCTTTTCCCAGCTTTACCCTGGCCTTATTTGATTTCCGGCTCTTCCCAGTTCTGATGAAAGGTCATCGACCTGAAACGTTAACTCTCTTTCTCTCTCCACGGATGCTGCCTGGCCTGCTGAGTTTTTCCAGCGTTTTCTGTTGTTATTTGTTATCCCCATACTTGACTTCTCATGCCCTCCGTGCCAGCCCAATGCTACACCGAGAAAGGGGCGTGCAGACAGATGCACACAAACTGTACAACGGACATACACAGACGAGACAGAAGGAAGGACAGACTTGCAGAAAGTGAAAAAGTCTTGGGAGACAGACAGATACAGAAATTACAATAAAATGTCTTGCAGCCATAAACATAGTGCGAAAAAGGAGGGCGATCAAAAGTGGAAGCTAAATAGAAAGGCATAGAGAGGGAGACACTATAGATGCATACATTTTTTTGCCCATGAGCAACACCAGAGGAGATCAACTTTTATTATAAAACACCAAAAGGGTATTGTGCATCTGGCAAATGGCCTTTTCTGTGTAAATGATGCTTTATATATCCATACTTTATATTGTAATGGTAGAGCTAATTATAGTTATGCTTGCTGATTGTTGAATGGAACTAGCCATTTTTAAGTATGCTAACTCTAGGCAGATTTAATTTGCTTTTGGAATGTTGAGATTAATATATAGACCCAAAGCAGTCCATGTTTTGGTTGTCTTTGTGCAGTTGGTGTAAAGGTAAATAACCCAGCTCCTTTCCTTTTGTCTTGTAGGATATTCCAGTCCTGGGAAAGAATGAAGAAAATTTTGGTTTTAATCAAGATATTGTGATGCTGCTTCTTATTGATGGAATCTTATTCCATATTCAGAGTGTGACTGCATATGCGTTAATGGGAAAGATATCACCTGTTACTTTCAGGTAGGCTAATGTGCAGAGAGACAAAAGCCAGTAAAAATGATTGAGTGTACATTTGAAAAGGAAAGTGAAGGCATGCCTGAGAGTTATGCAGTGGATACTGCTCCATCTGGAGGTGTAAGAAAGTATTGCATCAAGAGGCTTACGCTGAGAGCACGGTGCTCATCTGAACCTCTGAGTGTACCTGCCTTGGAATACCAGAGTCTGTTTTCCTCTTAATGTTACTGAGAGTTGTTTTTTCACTAACATCAGCAAAAAGTCAGTAAATTGTGCTGTAAATTTGCAAATTCTGTATTCAACAACAACTTGCATTTATACAGCGCCTTTAACATAATAAAATGTCCCAAGGTGCTTCACCGGAGCGATTATCAAACAAAATTTGACACCGAGCCACATAAGGAGATATTAGGGCAGATGACCGAAAGCTTTGTCAAAGAGGTAGGTTGTACGGAGCGACTTAAAGGAGGAGAGAGAGGCGGAGAGGTTTAGGGAGGGAATTCCAGAGCTCAGGGCCCAGGCAGCTGAAGGCACGGCCGCCAATGGTGGAGCGATTAAAATCAGGGATGCACAAGAGGCCAGAAAGTTTCATGTAGGTTCTACACTCTTAATTGCAAAAGTATTCTGCTGTAATTATATATTCTTTTATAATTTTAAATATAAACTAGAACAATTCCACAGAAGTGAGTCATGCATTAAAGTAAGTCATAATATCCAATCAATGATTCTCAAAACACAAATGAGAAATCTATTTGAAAGCGATCATGAAAGAACTTGCATTTATATAGTACCTTTCACGACCTCTGTCTGAATTACAGCCAATGAAGTACTATTGAAGTGTAGTCATTGTTGTAATGTAGGAAATGCGGCAGCCAATTTGCACACAGCAAGCTCCCACAGACCGCAATGTGATAATGACCAGATAATCTGTTTTAGTGATGTTGATTGAGGGATATGTACTTGCCAGGACATCAGGGAGAACTCCCATGCTCTTTGAATAGTGCAGTGGGATCTTTTACATTACCTGAAAGGGCAGATGAGGCCTCGGTTTAATGTCTTATCCGAAAGACGGCCCCTCCGACAGCGCAGCATTCCCTCAGTTCTGCACTGGGAGTGTCAGCCTGGATTTATGTGCTCAAGTCTCTGGAGTGGGATTGAAGCCACAACCTTCTGACTCAGGCATTGAAATAATAGTTTAAAAAAAACACACACAAATTAAATGCGGAGTGCACAGTGAGTATGGTGGTGGGAAGGGAAGAGGAGTACTGGTGCCATAGTTCTGTGGGAAAAGTAGCAAAGAGTCGGTCAAAAATGCTAAACTGACACCTGTCTGACCAGCAGATGCATGTCCGTAGCATAGGGAGGCAAAGTGAGTACGTAAAAACGACTTTCTGTTCAGGTGAGGTTCCAAATAATTTGCATATCCTGTGTAAGTTGACCTGAACTTGGCTGAAATAAGTGGTCTCCAGAGAATGATAAAGTAGGTCGTTATTTTTTTCTTTATTTAATTTCTATGACCCATGCTGTAGCTGTTGCTGCAAAACTTGCTGCATGTCAATTGGGCACAAAATTCCAAGTGAAATGTTCACGAGATTCAGATGAAATGTTTGCATAAGATTTAATGTTGTAAATACATTGATAATAGCCACTGAAATATGAAAACTACACTCTGCTGTTGACCATACTGGAAATGTTTTTAATTACTAAAACTCCCCAGCAGCGGTTTGGCCTTGACATATTTATCATTATGATCTGTTACAAAACTCTCAGTATAGATTGACAAATACTTCTTCCCCTTCCCTAAGGCTACACATTTTGTTGCAGTTTCAGTTTGTAAGTTTTGCCCATTAAGTTCTTCTCTTTGATGCAGAAATAAATTGTTTTGCCATATACATGTGAACATTTGAATCCTCCACATGCATCCTTGTATTCAATAATACAAAAGCAAAATACTGCAGATGCTAGAAATCTGAAAAGAAAACAAAAAATGCTGGAAATACTCAGCAGATCAGGCAGCGATTTATTTGTACTTCTTGCAGTTTAGTATACTGTATTCGCTGCTCACGATGTGGTCTCCTCTACATTGGGGCGACCAAACGCAGATTGGGTGACCACTTTGCGGAACACCTCCGTTCAGTCTGTAAGCGTGACCCCGAGCTTCTGGTCGCCTGTCACTTTAATTCTCCGCTCCACTCCACTCCCACTCTGATCTTTCCGTCCTCGGCCTCTTACACTGTTCCAACGAAGCTCAACGTAAGCTCGAGGAACAGCCTCTCATCTTTCGATTCGGCACTTTACAGCCTTCTGGACTCAACACAGAGTTCAACAATTTCAGATCATAACCCCGGCCCCTATTTTTTTTTTTAATTTTCCTTTTTCTTTTTCTCTCTCACATGGCAGCTGTTGATGATTCTGCCATTTCCATTTACACCTCATCTAGAGTCATCTTTTGTTTCTTAACTTGTCCCATTACCATCTCCTTTTGCCTCGCACCATCATCCCTTTTGTCTTTTAATCTCTCCTGCCTTCCAGCCTATCACAGACCTTCCCTTTTGTTCTTTCCTCCCCTTCCCTACTCCTGCACTTGCTTAAAAATCTGTTACATCTCTAACTTTTTCCAGTTCTGACGAAGGGTCATCGACCTGAAACGTTAACTCTGTTTCTCTCTCCATAGATGCTGCCTGACCTGAGTATTTCCAGCATTTTCTGTTTTTATTCCTTGTATTCAATGTTAATTTACAGATTATTTATTCAGGTCCTATTGTTTTTACCTGATGATAGCTGATCTCTATTGACATCTTTATTTGTACACAGCATCATTTTGTGTTTTAAAAAGTTCAGACCTGTTTAATTCAACATTTCATAAAAGCAGCTCTTTTTCTTAAGAACTAACAAAGGTTGCTTTGCTAATTATCACTAATAATTAGAGTTGAAATGATGGAAGCTTGAAAACCTGAGGGGGAGTGGAAATATTTGCAATGTGAAATAAAGATTTGTTACTGAACAAGTTTTAACGTTTTATTCTTTGCTTCCAACAATTTAGTGTTGCTAGTACTGTGAAGCATGCCCTTTCGATTTGGCTTAGTATCATCATCTTCAGTAACAAGATTACTGCGTACTCTGCCTTTGGGACGGCTTTGGTCATCGTTGGAGTGTTTCTGTATAACCGGGCTCGGCAGTATCAACAAGAGAAAATCCAGGCTTTGGTATCTTGCAATAATAATAATGGGCAGGAAGTCCAGTCTCTGCTGAGTGAGGACCTTTAACAGTCTCTGAAGTAAACAGATTTAAAGATTTTTTAAATTCCAGTTGTGAAAATTGTAACAGTTTCTAAAAGATGGCATTATACTTCCGTTAAGCTTGGAGAAGCACCAATCACCAGAGAGATCTGTGTGGGACTGCCTAGTACTGTGTCCATTTTATTCAGCTAAAGGTTTTCTTTTCACCTGAGCCAAACTATAATTTTGTGAGGCCAAGGAATGTTAACTATTCTCACTGATCTATGTTTGGTCCAAAAAATGTGTTCTCGCTTATTTTTAACATACAGAAGTTAACCTGTCCAGCTTAATTTCTTGTTTTTAAAAAAAAAAATGCATTGTTTGCTTTTTGTTGTTTGAGAACTGTTAATGATTTTATACATTAATATGCTTTTTCACACCAACATCAAGCACCGAGGATTTGTTTAAAAGTGTAATCATTGAAGCTACTCCTCAGGGTTTACTAATCTGAACTGTTTCTGTCAAATGCTGATCTTTCACCAATGAATGGCGTGTGTGCAGTATTGTGGCATTTCAAGGATTTGTGTTTGAATTTGAGCACAAGTTGCATGAAACCATCCATGTGCTTCGGCGTCCTGAACTGAGCTATGTACATGAAACAGCAATTAATTGTTTACTGTGTAAATCTAAACTTGTGGGGGGTGGGGGGGGGGCGGAGTTTGAATATGATGTAATTAGATTAACATTTGAAAAGTATTTTGTGTGAAAGTACAACTGTAGAAAACCTATCTGTTGAGCTCAATGTTAAAGATTGCTGCTTTACCCAGAGCTACTCTCGGGGCAGCTGACCTTTGTCTGGTACTTGCTATTTCTGACAAATTGCCCCATTGACAAAAAAATTACTTGAAGCTTTACTAGTTGAAGCACAGAGAGATTCTCTCCTCCCAAATGCACTTTAAGACTGAATGTAAACCACTATATTAAAAACCTAACTAATTCCCCTTTGGAAAGGCTTTCCTTGCCAACATTGTTTTGTAATTGTGTTTGATTAAATACTCTGATTTTAATTCTTTGTTCCATTTAGAGCAGTATTATGGATGCAAAATGGAGAAGCCTGTGATCTTGATAATTGGAGTCCTTTTGTCTGATTATTTGCGATCTGGTTTCAAACTAATTTGATGTGTTATACCCTATATAGTGTTGGAGAATAATCTGTATTATTAAACTTGCACAGAACCAAAATTGTCTCGTTAGATTTTACATATCAGATCAATGATGGGAGTTGTGCAGAATCCTCATAATTTTAAAGAATGATGTATGAGCAGCTTGGCGAGTGGAGCTGATCTCCATTATTGCTCAAGTACCAAAATTTGTATGGAACCGATTTTGATCTATTAATATGAATGCTCTGCTATATATTGTAAACTTTTTCCATATTTGATTAAAAATCATCTGACTTTAATGGTGTTTTTTCCTGAATGGTCCCTGTTGAATGTTTTATTATAAACCTGTTGGAGGATGAAGCTGAGAGTACAGAAAGATCCTGCATTTACATAGCACCTTTCATGACCTCGGGATGTCCCAAGGCACTTCACAGCCAATGAAGTACTTTTGAAGTGTAGTCACTGTTGTAATGTAGGAAACGCGGCAGTCAATTTGTGCACAGCAAGCTCCCACAAACAGCAATGTGATGAGGACCAAATAAATCTCTATTTTTAGTGATATTGATTGAGGGAGAACTCCCCTGCCTTTTCGAATATTGCCACGGGTTATTTTACATCCACCTGCGAGGGCAGACAGGGCCTCGATTTAATGTCTCAGCCGAAAGGCGGCACCTCCGACAGTGCAGCACTCCCTCAGCACTGCACTGGAGTGTCAGCCTAGATTATGTGCTCAAGTCTCTGGAGTGCGACTTGAAGCCACGACATTTTGACTTGGAGGCGAATGTGCTACCCACTGAGCTGAAATAAAATTCTGTTGTATATTTGACTACCTTCGTTTACAGAGAAGCTACAACATGGAGCCAGGCCATTCGGCCCAACCAGTCTGTTTCGACATTTATACTCCACGTGAGCAAGTAGTTCTAATCCCATTTACACTCCCCGTTTCCTTCATCCATCTCAGCCGCTCTCAAAAGCCGAGACTTGCAGTTGATATTGATATCAGAGAGCAAGTTATTATCTTAATGGCGAGAAACTGGGAAGTACTGCAGTACAAAGGGATCTGGGGGTCCTAGTGCAAGAAAATCAAAAAGTTAGTATGCAGGTGCAGCAAGTGATCAAGAAGGCCAACGGAATGTTGGCTTTTATTGCTAAGGGGATAGATTATAAAAACAGGGAGGTATTGCTGCAGTTATATAGGGTATTGGTGAGACCTCACCTGGAATACTGCATACAGTTTTGGTGTCCATACTTAAGAAAAGGCAGTACAAAGAAGGTTCACTCGGTTAATCCCAGGGATGAGGGGGTTGACATATGAGGAGAGCTTGAGTAAATTGGGACTCTACTCATTGGAGTTCAGAAGAGTGCGAGGCGATCTTATTGAAACATATAAGATTGTGAAGGGGCTTGATCGGGTGGATGCGGTAAGGATGTTCCCAAGGATGGGTGAAACTAGAACTAGGGGGCATAATCTTAGAATAAGGGGCTGCTCTTTCAAAACTGAGATGAGGAGAAACTTCTTCACTCAGAGGGTAGTAAGTCTGGAATTTGCTGCCCCAGGAAGCTGTGGAAGCTACATCATTAAATAAATTTAAAACAGAAATAGACATTTTCCTAGAAGTAAAGGGAATTAGGGGTTACGGGGAGCGGGCAGGAAATTGGACATGAGGCTGAGTTCGGATCGGTCGAGGCCCTGTGGGTGGCATAGCGGGCCCAGGGGCTGAGTGGCCGGGTCCTGCTCCTACTTCTTGTGTTCTTTAGATTTGAGGTGAGGATCAGATCAGCCATGATCTTATTGAATGGCGGAGCAGGCTCGAAGGGCCGATTGGCCTACTCCTGCTCCTATTTCTTATGTTCTTATATTTTTCCAATAGCAATCACTCTGTGCTTGCAATTCCTCATTGCTGAGCACTTTAGAGTACAGAAATTCCCATACATCCAAAAGTCTGATTCAATGTACACTTGAAATGTTCTTTTCTTTACTGGAGAATGAATTTAATTTTTTTTTCCAGGTAGTGCCACACTCGGGCTATAATCAAGCCCTTAAGTTTTATGTCTGAGAGATGGCCTGTGGGCCAGCATCTCCCCCCCCCCCCCCCCTTGCAGTTTGTAATTGCAGTGTAAAGTAATTGATCTTTTGAATGAAAGCCTGATAACTTTAAGAATTTTATTTTGATTTGAACAGCAAGATTGGTCATGCAAGGTGTGCCAAAATTCACTCCGTTCCGACACACCCAAGGAACTTGAGGCTTCGGAGCCCAACACCCTCTTTGGTGCTGCCACACCTTGGACCCTCTGCCTCCAGTGATTAAAGATCCTATACCTGTTCCCAGGGCTCCAGTGCCCCTATGCATACCACTGATCTCCCCCTTCACCGCCCTACTGCTGACTGGCTGAACTAAGATAGGCCAAACGGTCTTCCTCATCTGTAGTTATCTTGTGATCAAAGCCAACACGCCCATAATTGTTGCTAACTTCCAAAGTCCTCTTTTTCCACTACTGAAAGGGAGCTGCTGAACCCAACATGTTGCCTACCATCTTCCTGAGCTTTTAAAAAAAAAAATGGATGCAGTGAATTTAAATAAATAGGTATAGGAACAATTAATAACGAAGGCCACTCATTTACAGTTTTCACAGAAAAATTGACAGACTCACTATCTGATATTAAAACAATTGAAAAATTCCCCAAATACCATGTAAAAAAAAACAAATAGCATTTGACTTATTGAGAAATCGTAACTCAGTGAATCTGATAATATATTACACGTTACATAACATAACATCCCTATTATTATAAAACGCCGTATCCTGATTATCGTGAGCAATACGAGAGAACTGCTACTAATACCATTACAGCTCGCATGCATATCCTGACCATTACAATTTTGTGGTACAGTTTAAGAATCTCACTTAAATTTCTGTATCATATTTCCAAAAAAAACATAAAGAAACAAAGGTATTGATTTGATACCAACAAGAATGTCTGTAACCAGGGTTTTATTTATACATATATATTCTCACAGGATGTGGACGTCGCTGGCAAGGCCAGCATTAATTGCCCATCCTTAATTGCCCTTGAGAAGGTGATGGTGAGCCGCCGCCTTGAACTGCTGCAGTCCGTGTGGTGAAGGTACTCCCGCAGTGTTGTTGGGTAGGAAGTTCCAGGATTTTGACCCAGCGACGATGAAGGAATGGCAATATAGAATCATAGAAGTTTACGGCACAGAAGGAGGCCATTCGTGTCTACGCAAGCCGAAAAAGCTATTCAGCCTAATACCACTTTCCAGCTCTTTGTCCATAGCCATGTAGGTTACGGCACTTCAAGTGCATATCCAAGTACTTTTTAAATGTGATGAGGATTTCTGCCCCTAACACGCTTTCAGGCAGTGAGTTCTAGACCCCCACCATCCTCTGGGTGAAAAAATTTCTCAACACCCCTCTAATCCTTCTCCCAATTACTACAAATGTATTCCCCCTGGTTATTTTCCTCTGCTCAGGGAAATGGGTCCTTCCTATCCACTCTATCGAGACCCCTCATAATTTTATACACCTCAATTAAATCTCCCCTCAGCCTCCTCTTCCAAAGAAAACAACCCCAGCCTATCCAATCTTTCCTCATAGCTAAAATTCTCCAGTCCTGGCAACATCCTTGTAAATCTCCTCTGTACCCTCTCTAGTGCAATCACACCTTTCCTGTAGTGGTGACCAGAACTGTGCGCAGTACTCTAGCTGTGGATACATTTCCAAGTCAGGATGGTGTGTAACTTGGAGGTGGTGTTCCTATGCGCTTGCTGCCCTTGTCCTAAGTGGTAGAGTTTGCAGGTTTGGGATGATCCGTTGATGTAGCTGTGAGAGTTCAGTTAGAGGAAGTCGGGCAGAGGAGGGAGACACTATGAGTGATGGAACTCCCCAAGGAGAGCTATGCAGAGGCAATGGAAGGCAGTGTCGAGGACAGTGATTACGAATTTGTCCATTCCATGCACAAGTACTCAGTGCAGGAAAAAATTGAATAACCTTAGCAAGCGAAGAGAAGCCAGCCACACCTTCGAAGAATGCACTGTACTAAGTACGTCTGCTATTTACAATGACTTTCACCGTACACTGTGTTGAAGGACTTGAATTGTTTACTGTCAATACCCATGAGGCAGTGTTGTACCCTTCAGATTCTCAGCCTTTACCTAAAACTTGCATGCTTTCAAAGTCTTGTATTTACATTCACTGCCTGTTACATGCAATTCATCACACCTATTATGGGCTTCATGAGAATTATATATTACTGCATGTCATGGCAACAAAAAATAATTTGACCCTTTTTGCTGGACAAGACAACTTGTTACAACTGAGAGAGAGCTACAACAGGTGGCTTGCAAACCTTTGACCTCACCTATGAAGAAAAAGTGCTCCAAATCCTAGGGTAGGAGGCCATAGAGAATGTCGTAGATGGGGAATGTGGTACATAGCAGTTTCGGGTTCACAACATTCTGTTTTTCTTCCTTCTCATCCTATTGTACCCTGCGTTAGCTGTCATTGAACCCCTATCAAGAAACGCATGTATTGGGAAAAAAAAACTTGCATTTCTATAGCGCCTTTCACAACCTCAGGACGTCCCAAAGCGCTTTACAGCCAATGAAGTACTTTTTGAAGTGTAGTCACTGTTGTAATGTAGAAAACTGACCCGCTGGTTCTCACACGAGAAAAGATATTCAACCAGAGGGGACCCAACTTCTCCAATGTAAATGCAATAACATTTGCAGACGTCACGTGATCAGACCGTTATGTAATCAAACCATCAAGAATGCTTCCAACCTGAGTTGGCATCCCTAAATCCACCCCCTGCAAAAATTGCACTTTTGTTTACCTCAGATTTTCCCCCCATAATACAACAGCTCAAACATGTGGTATACCTGCAGCTTAAGTCATGGCAAGCTGATGTTCCATTGCATTTCCATTGTCATTAATTTTTTTGTAAGTTTATATAAAGGGAGAAGCCATTGGGTTTCATTTTTCCAGAAAAAAAAACTAAATTGTGTGGTATGTAATACTAAAAAATGAAAAATCCAGAAATCCAATGTAATAACAATGAATTTAAGTTATTCCATCATTTTAAAGCAGTCCCCTTGTTATATTTTCATTCAGGGCTGTTATTCATTTCTACTCTTTTTTGAGCTGTCAGTTTTTTTGAAGGTCTTGGTTAGCTTTTGTGAGTTTTGTAGGTTGGCATGTGTGTTGTCTGGCAAAATTCCAATGTTTACAGTGACTGAATACTTACTACATAGAGTTCTGAGATTTTATTGGTGTTTTGCAATTGCATCGTGATTTTATCCCATTATAATTAAGGCTACTACAAAAGCAAAATACTCTGGATGCTGGAAATCTGAAATAAAAACAGAAAATGCTGGAAATACGCAGAAGGTCAGGCAGCATCTGCGGAGAGAGAAACGGAGTTAACGTTTCAGGTCGATGACCCTTCGTCAGAACTGGAAAAAGTTGGAGACGTAACCGGTTTCAAGCAAGTACAGAGGCAGGGAAGGGGGTGAGGGGAGGAGAGTAAAAAAGGGAAGGTCTGTGATAAGGTGGAGGGCAGGAGAGATTAAACGATAAAAGGGATGATGGTGCGAGGCAAAAGGAGACAGTAATGGGACAAGAAAAGAAACAGAAGATGGGTCTGGAAGAAAAAAAGACTTGCATTTCTATAGCGCCTTTCACAACCACCAGACGTCCCGAAGCGCTTTACAGCCAATGAAGTACTTTTAAAGTGTAGTCACTGTTGTAATGTAGGTGTAAATGGGAATAGCAGAATCAACAACAGTTGCTGTCCGAAAAAATGATGGCAGAGGTTATGACTTGAAATTGTTGAACTAAACGTTGAGTCCTGAAGGCTGTAAAGTGCCTAATGGAAAGATGAGGTGTTGTTCCTCGAATTTAGGCATAATTAAGGCTGGTGGTTTGTTGCTGGCTGAGGAATTCAAATTCTGTTTTTATTTCATTGCATTAACTTTGTCCTGAAAAGCACAAACCAGCAGCTTGAGCCTGTGATCACCTGTGGCGGGCGGGGAGCGGGCGGTGGGTCTGTGGAGGAGCGTGCGGTGGGCCTGTGGCGGGCGGTGGGCCTGTGGCGGGCGGGGAGCGGGCGGTGGGCCTGTGCCAGGCAGTGGGCCTGTGGCGGGCGGGGAGCGGGCGGTGGGCCTGTGCCGGGCGGTGGGTCTGTGGCGGGCGGTGGGCCGAGAGCGGGCGGTGGGCCTGTGCCGGGCGGGAGCGGGCGGTGGGCCGGGAGCGGGCTGGCGGTGGGCCTGTGCCGGGCGGGGAGCGAGCGGGCGGGCGGTGGGCCGGGAGCGGGCGGTGGGCCGGTGCCGGGCCGGGAGCGGGCGAGGATCCGCAGCGCCTCCCGGCAGCAGGAAGGAGCGGCTTCGCGCATGCGCCAACCCACCGGAGGTGACGTGGAATAGAGGCGACGCGGCGGCTGAGGTGCGGGAGCCCGGGGTCAGCGGAGAGAGAAAGAGAAAGGAGGTGAGAGAGAGAAACTGGGGGAGAGAGAGAGAGAGAGAAACTGGGGGAGAGAGAGAGAGAAACTGGGGGAGAGAGAGAGAGAAACTGGGGGAGAGAGAGAGAGAAACTGGGGGAGAGAGAGAGACTGGGGGAGAGAGAGAGAGAGAGAGAGAGAAACTGGGGGAGAGAGAGAGACTGGGGGAGAGAGAGAGAGAGAGAGAGAAACTGGGGGAGAGAGAGAGACTGGGGGAGAGAGAGAGAGAGAGAGAGAGAAACTGGGGGAGAGAGAGAGAGAAACTGGGGGAGAGAGAGAGAGAAACTGGGGGAGAGAGAGAGAGAAACTGGGGGAGAGAGAGAGACTGGGGGAGAGAGAGAGAGAGAGAGAGAGAAACTGGGGGAGAGAGAGAGAGAAACTGGGGGAGAGAGAGAGAGAAACTGGGGGAGAGAGAGAGAGAAACTGGGGGAGAGAGAGAGAGAAACTGGGGGAGAGAGAGAGAGAGACTGGGGGAGAGAGAGAGAGAAACTGGGGGAGAGAGAGAGAGAAACTGGGGGAGAGAGAGAGAGACTGGGGGAGAGAGACAGAGAGAGAGACTGGGGAGAGAGAGAGAGAGACTGGGGGGGGAGAGAGAGAGAGACTGGGGAGAGAGAGAGAGAGACTGGGGGAGAGAGACAGAGAGAGAGACTGGGGAGAGAGAGAGAGAGACTGGGGGGGGAGAGAGAGAGAGACTGGGGGGGGAGAGAGAGACTGGGGGGAGAGAGAGAGAGAGAGACTGGGGAGAGAGAGAGAGAGAGACTGGGGGGGGAGAGAGAGAGACTGGGGAGAGAGAGAGAGAGACTGGGGGAGAGAGACAGAGAGAGAGACTGGGGGGGGGAGAGAGAGAGAGACTGGGGGGGGGA